>CM060705.1:104035553-104200553 GCA_030686995.1 Artemisia argyi
TATGCAATTAAAAGGTCTAACAAGCTTTGTAAGCTTCCTCTTAGCCTCGCCATGTTCAATACTGATGGCCAGACCTTCTTGCGCCCCTTTGACATAGGCACAAGATAAAACATTCTTTATAGAATCATGATACTCAGAAGAATAACGACACTTGGCCAGGAACAGTCTCAAACCATGAGACAACAACCAGCGGTGGCTTGCGGTAACAGTAAGCAAAGCAGGGTAAAACTCTTTAATAAAATTAATTGATGCTTCCACAAGCTGGGACTCCAAAGCAGCTACCTTATCAGTAATACCCTTGACCTGAGAAGACTGAACTTTCTCAAACTCCGCATTCAAAGCACGGACCGCAGCTTCCAATTCTTGAACCTAAAAAAAAGGGGAGAGAAGCAATTTACGTAAATGCTGGAAAGAAGAAATCTAGAGGTAGCATGAAATAAAATATAGTTACCCGGTGAACAAGGTTTCCATTCCTATCAACAGTATCCGTAACAGAAGCCTTAAGGAGGGAAATCTCTAAGTCCTTATCAACATGAGCTACCTTAAGGCTTGACAACGCCGTATTCATGGAAACACGTTCCTTTTCAAAAGCAGAAGCTTGGCCTTGAAGATCCCCCTTGAGGCTTGAAACATGCATTTTCAAAGACGCAACCTCAAAGGCATGAGAATTCTTAATAGATTCCAAAATAGAACGAAGATGCTCCGCTTCGGCCACTCCGTTCCTGGATAACAATGCCTCGGATCTCAACCTGTTAATATCCTCATCCTTTGCCCGCAGCAAAGCACCTTACTGTTCACGGACATCGGATAACCTTTTTTCATCCACGGCAAGACGTTCCGCACGTATCCGCAGTGAGGCACAAAAAGCAGCATGACGAGAGGAATTAACATTGAACTCATCGAGAAATTGGTTGAAAGACATATTGCGGATGTGTTCAAAAGCCTTAAGAGGAGCAAAACCATCCAATAATTCACGACACTCCAGTGCCGTATCCAAAAGAGATCCGCATGTCACATCCCAACTAGGAACATAAGTCTCCAACAACTGCCAGGGACTCATATCCGTAACAGTGTGGATCTTCCCATAAGGGCTCTCCAAGACCCCTTCTCTCCTCTTCTTCTTCTCCTTCCCTTTCCCCTCTTTCTTCCTTGAAGGGAGCACGGGAATTACAGAAGAAACAATGGGGGCATCCACGAAAGGTGCTGAAGCTGAAGGTCTACAAACAGAATCTACCTTAGTACCATAATGACTATAAGAAGAGGAAGAATCCGAACTAAGAACCAACCTTTCAATCGGACCGATAAAATGGTGATGACTTCCAACACGACCCTCACCCTGCGCATCAGTATCCCGATCTGGCGTAGCAGACATGGAAGAAGAAACAAAAAGAACGAAGGGAAAAGGATCAACCCCATGTTCACATTTCAACATACTACTACGCAACAAACTTTTGATGACGGCTAAAGACTTACAAGAAATGGCTGACCTAGATGCAGCCCCGTCATTATGCATCTGCCTCTTCAAAGGACAGGAAGACTCACCAATAATGAAGTCCGCATCCTCAATCTTCTTGTTATCCTTACGGTCAGCAACAACATCAACAGGATTAGCATCTGCATTGCCAGGATCCTCAGCAAGCTCACCTACGGCAAGATTACCAGAAGTAGAACCCCCATTGTCACCAAACATCTTATCAATATCCTCAGACATTTGCTCACCAAACATCTTGTCTGAGCAATATCCTCAGAAAAGCCTTCTAATGGAAACATCCAAAACTTAGGGTTCACCATAACGAAGAGGCCTCCCGAGGACCTCCACCTGACGTGGATCCTTCAGATGAAATAAGTCCAAAACATCTATAACTACACAAAAAACAACTAGAAGAACAGACAGGGTAAATATTAAAGGGGGGGGGGGGGGGTAAAAGAAAAACAACAAGGAGGAAAGCACACAATTACCTTCACCCTGGTAAACATAAACAGGATAAGCGTCATCATCTAAAGAGTAGTACCGGCTCAAGCCGACACAACAAAGGAAGGGTTCTGGAAACCTCAAGAACGGAGTCTTGTTAGCAACAAGAACACCAATATCCGCAGTGCTATACTCACCAGCAGTAGGGGCCTTGTCCTTTGGAACGCCAGCCTTAGAATAAAAATTACAAAGGAAAGGACAGGCAAAATTGTCAACCCAAAAGAATTGGCCTTGCCAATCCTTCAAGGAATCCTCAATCCTAGTGTAACATGAATCCCAGGGACGTTTAGCGAAAGTCAACCAGCCATTCTTCTTTGCCTTTATGTAAAAATAACGGAACAATATGACCACCGGTTCAATATCGTAGAAAGGGAAAAGAATCTCAAAATGGGAAACCTTAGTGTTGGGAATTCTGCTAAATAAGAATTCTGCTGAAGGTTACTGCTGAAGGTTCCTGCTGGAGAGTTGGTTTCTGCCGAAGTAGTAATTCTGCTGAAGGATAGATTCCGCGCAGTTTGTTTCTGTGGATATAGATATTACGTATATTTTGTTATTTAGTTAGGATATGCATGAGTTTTGTTAGGAAGTGATAATGCATATCTCTTTAAGTTTATAGAAGATACGTTTCTTGTGAAACGGTTTAGGGTTCTTTGTCTATAAAAGGAACACATTATTATGTATTTGTTAAATGTTCAAAAACAAGTTTTAGTATTATTCAAAAATCCATAAAGGATCAAAGCATTCTTAGTATTCTGTAATCATACTTGTGTTTAATTTCCGCTTTAGAATACAAGATATAGAGACTTTCTATTAGTGTGTTTGTGATTACATAAGCATTACTAATGATCCACGAGTGCTCAAAGATCTATCAAGGTCTTAGGTTCAATAAGTGGTATCAGAGCCTCGGGAGAGTCTCTGTGATACTAAGAATGTTTTTCTTACACCCTCACAACCAAAACAATGGCTGGATCAGACGATGAATTAGAAGTTACTCAGAATCAAAACACCACATCTTTCCAACAACTAACTCTCACAAACAGCAATGCCAAATTTCCATACCTTAAAAACGCGGAGGAGTATGAATTGTGGGCTATGAAAATGCAAAATTGGATCACCAATATTGACTGGAATCTTTGGGAAGTTGTCCGTAAGGGTAATAGTTTGAAGAAACATGTCAAAGATGCTGATGAGGTTGTTACTATTGTTGGTCCTAAAACTGCTGAAGAAATACTAGCTGTTCAGAGAGAGAATAAAGTTAGAACTATTCTCCTTTCAAGCTATACCTGATGATCACATGGGTGACTTTCACTTCATGGAATATGCTAAGGACATTTGGATGGCAATCAAGGCTAGGTTTGGAGGGAACGAGGAGTCAAGGAGGATGAAGAAATCCATGCTGAAACAGCAGTTTCAAGAATTCCAAATATCTGAGGAAGAAGGCATCCACAAGGGTTATGACAGGTTCCATAGGATTTTGAGTCAATTAAATCAGCTGAAGGCCAGGCCAGACAATGAGGATTGCAATGCAAAGTTCCTACGTTCTTTGCCACCATCTTGGTTGCAAGTAAGCATTGCACTCAAAGCTAAAGGTGGATTGGATATGCTCTCTTTTGATGATCTTTACAACAGACTTAAATCTCTTGAGCCTGATGTCAGAAGTCTCATTCGTACATCCACTCACTCAGCTTTTGTTAGCACCTCATCCAATCAGATGACTCATGCCTCAAGCCCATATTCCTCAGCATCATCTTCCCACATCACCACTAAATCAAATTCTCAACCACAATCCAATAGTATAATGGAAGATGTACTTCACTCTTTTGTTGCTGATTATGAAAATCAGCAGCAACTAGCATTTGAGGATTTTAAACAGTTGGATCCATTGGATATGGAAGAGACGAACTTGAAGTGGCAGTTGGCAATGATTTCACTGAACATCAAGAGGTTTGAGAATAAGTTTGGGAGAAAGTTTGGTTTCAAGGGAAGAGATCCTGCTAGATCTGACAGAAGAAATGTCAAGTGCTATACTTGTGGTCAGATGGATCACTTCTCAAGGGAATGCAAGGATAGGAAGACTGGTGATGAGGTTAGATATACTACCAATCAGCAGAGTCAAGTGGAAGCTGGAACCTCCAAAGCTGGATCTTCCAAAACTTTGGTCACTCTGGATGACCATGTCAACTGTACGGTTCATGAGCCTGATGAAGCTTCTGGTTCTGAGCAAATTTCTATGCTGGTAAGCTACACTATAGAGGATCAGCATGATTAAATTGAATTGATGGGCATCTCTCAGGTACATAACTGTGTTTTTAGTTGTAGTGAAAGATATAATGAACTTAAGGAAGCTTATGATGAATTGAAACCTAAATATAATGAATGTTATGTAGAAGTTGAGGCTTATAAACAGGCTTTAAAAACTTTAGAAAGACAAAAAATTTGGTTTCAAAAGAATCAGCTTGCTTATGATGAAAAGATAAGGGTGTTAGAAAGTGAATTAGAATGTACTAAGATGGATTGAAGGCATACTGAGAAAGAAAAAGCTAATGTAGTTTCAGAAAACCAAGTACTGAAAGAGAAACTAAATGAGGAAATAGCTAGACATAAAACATGGTTAATATTTGGTGACAATTTAGCTTGCTTACTCTATGGTAGTCAACCTGTTAACTCTGGAATAGGTTTAGGTTTTAAGAAGTATGTTGGTTTAGAAGCTAGGAATGATCTGGGTAAATCAACACCAGCAGGGTTAGCTAATTATGTAAAAGAAGGAGAATTACATGCTGTACCTAGACCTATTAGAGGAGAACATGTGGAAAACTAGAAGGGGGTTGAATAGTTTTACGTCTTTTTCATTTTATTTGTTTTATAAAAGTTTGCTTCTAAAGAATGGACGTAAATTTCAAAACTCTTTAATGCAAAAATATAGATACTAGTTTATTTACAGTTTTCTTATAAACACGGCTTATATATATAATGTTGGGAAAGAATTTACAATTTCATATATCATATATAAGCATATATATGTATAAGTGTTTTAATAAAAGTTTATATACTTGGTTTGTTTTTGTAAAATTAATGTTATGAAAGAATCCTAGTTTGATCTTTATGCGAAATCAATATATGCACAACACAAGCAATTATAGTTATGTATGAAATGCTAACAACTAAATAATCAAAGAGTGAGAGATGGAAAGATCAAACCGAGAGACAAAGGATTTATAGTGGTTCAGCTACAAGGACACCTTCCTTGCCCTACTCCACTCCCCAAGTCACCTACTCGAGAGTTTTCTTCACTAGATCAAAAACCTCCCTTATGGCGGAGAAAACCTTACACACCAAATAACACACCACAACTTCATCACAACTCAATCACAACTTCTTCACACCAATACTTCTTCACACCTTTCGACTTCACACCTATTTTCTTCACACCTTTCTACTTCCTAACTCTTCTTCTACACGCCACTTGTTTCTTCACACCTTCACTACTTAGTTCTATCCACTACTTCAAGATATATACTACTTAACAACTTCTAGGCTTCAATGTCTTCTCAACTTCAAGGCTTCAACTTCTTTGTCTTCACAACTATCTCTACTTCAATATGCTACCACTTCTTATTTCTTCTATCACTAATCCTATCCACCTCTACTTCTTCACTTCTAATACTACTCCACACCTTCAATATATCTAGAACCTATATCTAAATCTAACTAACCAATGTATACACTACAATCACCAAAGAATGAATGATATACAAGATGAAATGATCAAACAACTTAGATAGCAAGATGATACTAAGTTGTAATACTCCTAGTTTTGATGAATAGAAGTATTCTTCTCTTTGCCCTTGAATGAATGAGGCTTTGGATCACTTGGAAACAAAGGCTTATGAATTATATGATCAAAGGATTTTTAAGATGGAAATGGAGGTTTGAATCAGAAAGTTTTAAGTGCAAAAAGGTGAGAAAAATTCCAGATTTAAGGTGGTATTTATAGGCAATAAATTCTGACATCTGGAGCGTGCCGGTCCCCTTAAATCAAGGCCGGCCCCCTTAAAATTAAGGGGACCGCCCCTTATAATTAAGGGGGTCGCCCAGCTATAACGGCCAGAATTTTTGTTTTTTAGTGGGGAAAGTTTATTTGGTGAAAAACTAACTAATTTTGGTTAAAATTTTGAATTCATAAATTTAGTATGAATAAAACATTTTTATTTATTACCAAAAGTGTTTTTCAAAAATATATAATATGTTTATATGATTAAATAAACTTTGTAATAATTAATTAAGTATCCCTTTGATCATAAATTGCACAAAACACTTTGTTTATTCATACCTTAAGTGGTTAGATGGTGAAAGTGATTATTTACCACTAAATACTTGTTTACGTCATGATTTTTGGTTTGATGTGTTTTCGTTTGATATCGAAAGATATGAATAACGTTTTTTAGTCATTTATTTATATCAACAATCTCCCCCTTTTTGATGATTACAAAACCTAAACTCATTAAATCCAAAAATTAATTTTTAGACATGTATTTAGTGAGTTTATATTCACTTCTCCCCCTTTTTGTAGAATCAAAAAGGTTTAAGCCGATAAGATGAAAGCTCCCCCTTGATGTATGCTCCCCCTCGTTTGAGGGCACCAAGGGTGCGAGTTATGAAATTCTTGCAAGAAATATATTAGAGGCACAAGCATGGCACAAGCAAATACATATAGCATAATAACAACTAATAATAAGCATGGCAAAAGAGTTTTTGAAACACATATTAAATCATTCATTAATAGAAATTGATTATGTCAACCCAGAATCATTGTTACATAAGCCATCATGATAGAATTCTAAACTAAGTAGAATATCCTATTGTGCCAACAAAGAGTGTCACCAAACTTTCTTGCATCCCAAAATGGTTGAGGTGTTTTATTTGAAAATGAGAAACATAAGCATATAAAATGCTTGGTGGTTTAATGGAGGTAAACTTTTGGTTGCATGGATGTTGGTGAGTTTGGAGATGTGGAGCTTGGAGGTGGTGGATTTGAAGTTGGGTTTGTTGATTGAGGGTTTTGATGTTGTTCAAGAGATGGTGTTTGTTGAGATCTAGTAAGAAGATACTCAATCCAAGTAAAGTGCTCATTCAATACAATGGTTTGTCATTGGAGGAAGATGAAACAAGGACAATTGTGAACATGCTTCTCAATTTGGTTAATGTTGTGTGGTGATGATGGTGAGCTTGATTGAGGTGGATCCAAATTGCGTTGAGCAAGATGTAATGCTAAAAGAGCACTAAGCTCATGAGCCTCTTTTAGCTCCTCAACGAACTTCAAGTGTTCGGAGGAAGGTGATGGTGGTGGAACATGATAGTTGTCTTGGGTGAAGGTTTGAGCATGCAACATAGGAATGGCATGTGAAGTTGTAGGATGTGGTGGTGGTACTCTTGGTGATGGAGACATGGTTAAGCTTGGGTAGTCATGAAAACATGATATGGGTGGAAGAGGTTCTTCATGAGTAGGTAGTGTTTTTGTTGAATGAGCAACATGTGAAGTATTGATCGAGAGATTGGGATTGTTGTTTTGGGATTGAGCATGCTCATCATAAGAAGAAGCATTAATGAGGGCATGAGTGGATGATTGGTTGTGAGATGAGTCATTAGTGTGGGTTTGAGGTTTAGTTGTTGGTTGACTTGGAACAACATCATTTGAATTATGACAAGAATCAAGTTTTCTCCTCCAAACGGGTTTGACAGAGATCCTTGCGGTTCTTGAAATCTTGGGTTTTTGTTTGTTGGGAGATGACATGTTTGGGTGTGATGGCATTAATGATGGGAAGAAGGTATTTATAGTGTATGAAAATGTGGTTTAAGAAGGTAAATTTTGAGGGATAGTATGGGACAAAATATGTTTGTGAATTTTGGGAAGTATAGGGTGAAATAGGTCAAAAAGTGATAAAGAAACCAGTATCCCCGATCATCAGATGGCCGGTCCCCTTAATTAGGGGCCGGTCCCCTTAAAATTAAGGGGGCCGCCTTGTATAATTAAGGGGGCCGCCCATCTAGTGATTCCCAGAATACCAGAAATGGGTTTTTGGCAGAAAATTTTTCAAAAAGGTTGTGTTTTTGGATTTGGATTCAAGTAGGTTCAACTATTTGAGGCAATATAGGGCATACTATTCATGAAAGTATAAAGTGTTATAGAAATAAGTAAAGTAGACAATTAATTTCTAATAATCATGCAATCTACTAATTGATCAATTAAGATAGGCAACCAAGGAAGCAATAAAGCAAACTAGTTAACTATGCAACTACATGAAAATGATAATATGTAGGCTAGTGCAAACATATTGTTAAGTGCTTACAAGTAACAAGTAGGAAGATATGATTATATGGACTTCAAGTCTTGTTACAAACAAGATCCATATGGGCAAACCATGATTCTCATGATATGATTTGATTAAATTGTGAATGTCATTTCCATAGAAGTGTATGACACATGTGAGATAATCAAATATGTTTTAAATAAAACGTTTTTAGTTTTATTCAACAATGCTTTGAAATAAATTCAAGTGTATATTAGAATAAAATAAATTGAGTTTTGCTTCATAACGTGTTGAAAAGTAAGAAAAATTTTCAATCTTGATTTTGCTTAAAGTAAAGTTATGGTAGCTTATAGTAAAACATGTTGTTTGAAGAAAAATGATATAGATATTTGAAAGATTATTGTTCAAAGAGAGAGGTTTTTAAACATGATGTTTTAATTTTGATAACAAGAAATTGCAAGTGAAGGATTTGAAATAGAAACTTATCATACTCAAGTGAATCAATTAAGCCCATTGTCACATATAATCATCTCTAATGGCAACTAAAGATATAGAAGAGAGATGGTAGATATATATGATCTAAATGCAATGAGATAGAGAGGGACAAAGTAAATCATCTACGGATACAAGATAGGTAAATTTATATATATGTATACAAAACACATCATAATATTAAGTTACTAACAAGTCTTAATTATAACACATCTATTAATGCAACTAGTAAGGTCATATAGCTTAAATGGTAAGTATTCTACTATAGATCATAGATGATTTTTAACATAAATGAAGAACAAGAAAAATGATAATACACTTAACAACAAGAGTGTTAACTATCCTAATATCATGTATACATTTATTAGTATTAATGACCTAAAAGCATGACAACTTATAAATTAAATTATTTTAATATACTAATTGAATCATACTCTAATATAATGTAATATTGACAAGTTTTTGAAAAGAAAACTTACCTCAGGTCCAGCTTTTCTTTTAAGAGTGGGCATGAGAGAAATGGAAGACATCTTTAAGGTTTGCCCAAAGCATGTCGAAGTAGCAAAGTAAAATTCCAATGCAATAAAGATCAAGGAGGCTTGATCCGAAAAACTTAATCGATCACAACAATCATCACAAGTCGTGTATGTCAAGAATGGTAATACAAGAATTCTTCATCATGAGGTAGTAACGAACACACCATAAAGTAAATGCTCCAAAAATGAAGAACAAACCGCCAAAACAATAGATGACCGCAACAACGTCATAGGCAGATCGTGTGTAGAATATGAAACAGAGTAATAGGAACCAATAGTCATCAAATGAAAGAAGGCGAAGAAAGCGATCCAAAAAGTAATAATTCCTTCGTTCGTTAATTACCTAAACATGATAAAAAGCTTGGTACCCAGATTCTCATGGGTCCGAGTTGGTTAGTTGAGAACATCCATTGCATTTAAATGCACATGATGAGGATGTCGTCGAGAAGTACAAGAATTCATCAATAGTTTGTTTTAATTAACAAACAATGACTTTCTTGACTAGAGTAATAAATAATGGATGTAAATAATATTAGTTCTAAATTTCTCCACTAGGTTTAACAAATTTTATTTGTTTTGATATATTTGTTAAAGATTCATTTGCGGTAAATCCTAATCCGGTTTTATCATAAAATGACTTTTGAATGTTAAGTAAATATTTTAAAGATCTAGAAATATTTTCAAATTTGGCTAATATTTTTGCTTTTTCATTTTCCATTTTAATTTCATGTTTGTAGTCTTGACAATATTTACATTTAAGATCAATTTCAATATTACTTTCAAGTCTAGACATTTTGTCTTCTAAAATTATTTCCTTTTTAAAATTGTTTTCAATGGATATTGAAGATTTATTTTTAAGAATCATTTTTGAGTCACTGTTGCAAAAATGTTTGAAGTTGTTTTCTAATTTTGAAAATTCTAATATGAATTGATCATAGCAAAAATGTTTAATTTCAGATTGTACCTCATTTGTAGTTGTGCATTCTTCACATGCTTTACGGTGATCAATTACATCGTCCATGTAGCTCCATGTTTTCTTTGTAGTTTCTCTTAGATCTTGAAGCATGTAGTCCTTGCCATTAATACTTGTATTCACATTTGTTTGAATATTCTCACAAGCCATATTTTCATCATCTTCTTCGTTATTGCTACCTTCAATGATCACATTTGAATTAGTAGTACATGTGTTTATTTCAACTAAATATTTATCTATTAAATTTTCGAGAGTGACTAATTCTTGTGCAACATCAAGTTTAGCATCTTTGGTTTTACATTTCTCTTGGTGAAACTTTAAAAGACATTTCCAAATATCATTTGCCGTTTTACAAAAGAATAATCTTTCATATTTAACTTTTGGTAGAGTTTTGAAAATAAGTAATTTAGCTTTAGTATTTTTATCAATCTTTGTTTGAAGATTATTATATTGATTTTCAAAATCCATTTTGGTTGGTTTAAGATCACCAATTGAAATGATATGCCAAAGATCAAGATCTATTGATTTCACATAATTTTCAAATTTATTTTTCCATTCAAGAAAATGATCATTTTCAAATAATGGTGGTTTTTGCGTAAATTCCCCTTCTAGATATTTTTTGAATTCCATAGATCGTTACAAGTTTTAAAATACAATATATTTTAAAAATCTTGCTAGACGTGGCTCTGATACCAATTGTGGAAAACTAGAAGGGGGGTTGAATAGTTTTACGTCTTTTTCATTTTATTTGTTTTATAAAAGTTTGCTTTTAAAGAATAGACGTAAATTTCAAAACTCTTTAATGCAAAAATATAGATACTAGTATATTTACAGTTTTCTTATAAACACTTCTTATATATATAATGTTGGGAAAGATTTTACAATTTCATATATCATATATATGCATATATATATGTATAAGTGTTTTAATAAAACTTTATGTACTTGGTTTGTTTTTGTAAAATTAATGTTATGAATGAATCCTAGTTTGATCTTTATGTGAAATCAATATATGCACAACACAAGCAATTATAGTTATGTATGAAATGCTAACAAGTAAATAATCAAAGAGTGAGAGATGGAAAGATCAAACCGAGAGACAAAGAATTTATAGTGGTTCGGCTACAAAGACACCTTCCTTACCCTACTCCACTCCCCGAGTCACCTACTCGAGAGTTTTCTTCACTAGATCAAAAACCTCCCTTATGGCGGAGAAAACCTTACACACCAAATAACACACCACAACTTCATCACAACTCAATCACAACTTCTACACAACTTCTTCACACCAATACTTCTTCACACCTTTCGACTTCACACCTATTTTCTTCACACCTTTCTACTTCCTAACTCTTCTTCTATAGGCCACTTGTTTCTTCACACCTTCACTACTTAGTTCTATCCACCACTTCATGATATATACTACTTCACAACTTCTAGGCTTCAATGTCTTCTCAACTTCAAGGCTTCAACTTCTTTGTCTTCACAACTATCTCTACTTCAATATACTACCACTTCTTATTTCTTCTATCACTAATCCTATCCACCTCTACTTCTTCACTTCTAATACTACTCCACACCTTCAATAAATCTAGAACCTATATCTAAATCTAACTAACCAATGTATACACTACAATCACCAAAGAATGAATGATATACAAGATGAAATGATCAAACAACTTAGATAGCAAGATGATACTAAGTTGTAATACTCCTAGTTTTGATGAATAGAAGTATTCTTCTCTATGCACTTGAATGAATGAGGCTTTGGATCACTTGGAAACAAAGGCTTATGAATTATATGATCAAAGGATTTTTAAGATGGAAATGGAGGTTTGAATCAGAAAGTTTTAAGTGCAAAAAGGTGAGAAAAATTCCAGATTTAAGGTGGTATTTATAGGCAACAAATTCTGACAACTAGAGCGTGCCGGTCCCCTTAAATCAAGGCCGGCCCCCTTAAAATTAAGGGGACCGCCCCTTATAATTAAGGGGGTCGCCCAGCTGAAACGGCCAGAATTTTTGTTTTTTAGTGGGGAAAGTTTATTTGGTGAAAAACTAACTGATTTTGGTTAAAAATTTGAATTCATATATTTAGTATGAATAAAACATTTTTCTTTATTGCCAAAAGTGTTTGTCAAAAATATATAATATGTTTATATAATTAAATAAACTTTGTAATAATTAATTAAGTATCCCTTTGATCATAAATTGCACAAAACACTTTGTTTATTCATACCTTAAGTGATTAGATGGTGAAAGTGATTATTTACCACTAAATACTTGTTTACGTCATGATTTTTGGTTTGATGTGTTTTCGTTTTGTGATTATCAAAACATAGAGATATCGAAAGATATGAATAACGTTTTTAGTCATTTATTTATATCAACAGAACATATACCCACTGACCTTTCCGTCACAATAGACTTTGATGGATCACACCATCTTTATGGCAAAAAGTCAAGTGACTTGCCAGACCCTGATTCTAAATCTACTGACTTTGTCTCTTGTTCTGACAGTGACAAGTCCTCTGACCAAGGATCTACTAAATATATCAGTTGTGATTCAAGTGAAAAGTCAGACCTTCCCAAGACCTCACCCAAGAAAATACCCAAGACTCCCTATAAGCATGTTAGAGTTACTGCTGATTCAAAGACAGTTTCCTCTGAAGACTTGTCATTTAATTATTTGCAAAACAATGTTTTTAATTCTATCAAAAATAATTCTATTAATGTTTGTGGTTTGAATGCTTTTGCATGTAATGGAACATCTTTCACTTTGAATAAATCTTCTAAAAAGAATAAATGTTTTGTGTGTGGAAGTAAATTTCATTTGATTAAGGATTGTAATTTTCATGAGCAAAGAATGGGTGTATGTGCTAGTCAAAAGAAACCTAGACCAATGTGGAAAAATGTTAATGATATACCATCTTCTGTTCCACAAGCAACTCATAAAACCAGCAAGAACAATTCTGCTGATAAACCTTCTCCTTGGAGAAGATCTGTTGTTAGACCATATGTGAGACCAACTAGTTATTATTTTCAAAATGGATATTGGCCTAGATATTTTGACTCAATGTATGTTGGTGGAGGATATTGGGATACTGCTGTGAAGCCCTCAGTAGGTTGTTCTTGGACTCAAAAGGGACCTAATTTTCATAGAAGGCCCAAGAACAATGGTGGATCTTATGCATCTCCATGGCCTAACTCTTTTGATCCACAAGGCAGGCTCAAGTCAGCAATGACTTGAGTCTCCAATGTGTACTAACATTTTGTATATATTTTTGTTGTTGTTGTAGGATCATCCTCTGAAAAGTAAAGAATTAGGAATTGTAGATAGTGGTTGTTCCAGGAGCATGTCGGGTAAAAAGGATAAGATGCATGATTTTGTACCCAAAGAAGGAGGAGGCAATATGACTTTTGGTGGAGGAGATGGTAGAATCACTGGGAAAGGCACCATCAGAACACCTTTGTTGGATTTTGAGAATGTATACTATGTGAAGGAACTGCAACATTTCAACTTGTTCTCAGTATCACAAATATGTGACACCAAGAATAAAATCTTCTTCTCTGAGGATGAATGTCTTGTGCTCTCTAAAGACTTCAAACTTCCAGAAGATACAACCACTCTGCTAAGAGTTCCCAGAAACAACAATTTATACACATTCAATTTGAATGATGTCCAACCTGAAGGTGATCTCACATGTTTGGTGGCTAAAGCAACCCTGGATGAATCTACAAGATGACATAGAAGAATGGCTCATGTGAATCTATAATATGTAACTCAACCCAAAGGTTTTGAAGACCCAGATCATCCAAATCATGTCTACAAGGTTTTAAAAGCTCTCTATGGACTATATCAGGCACCAAGAGCTTGGTATGCTCGGCTTTCTGCATTTCTGCTGAAGCATGGTTACAGAAGAGGTGCCATTGACAAAACACTCTTTCTAAAGAGAAATTCCAGAGATATCATTCTTGTGCAAGTGTATGTGGATGACATCATCTTTGGCTTCACTAAAGAAGAATGGTGCAGGGAGTTTGAGGAATTGATGAAGGGAGAGTTTCAGATGAGTGCTATGGGAGAGCTTACTTTCTTTTTGGGTTTACAAGTTCAGCAAAAACCTGACGGTATATTTATCAATCAGGATAAATATGTGAGAGAAATTTTGAAGAAGTTTGATATGGAAAATGTCAAAACTGCCACTACTTTTTATGAAGCTCCAAAACCAAAGAACAATCTTGAACCAGATCTTCCTGTGAATGTTCATTTATACAGAACCATGATTGGTTCATTGATGTATTTGACAGCTTCAAGGCCTGACATTACATTTGCAGTGAGTGCTTGTTCTAGACACCAGGTCACTCCACTTACTTCCCACTTGAATGCAGTCAAAAATATCTTCAAGTACCTCAAAGGCCAACCCAATTTAGGTCTTTGGTACCCAAGAGAGTCTCCTTTTAGGTTGGAAGCATATAGTGATAGTGATTATGCTGGTGCAAATATGGATAGGAGATCCACAACTGGAGGTTGCCAATTTCTTGGAAGAAGATTGATTTCTTGGTAATGCAAGAAACAAACTATTGTTGCTACCTCAACTACTGAAGCAGAGTATGTTGCTGCTGCCAATTGTTGTGGACAGGTTCTATGGATTCAAAATCAATTGCTGGATTATGGGTTTAATTTCATGAACACCACAATCTTTATTGATAATTAAAATACCATTTGCATTGTTAAAAATCCAATTTTTCATAATAGAACTAAGCATATTGAGATCAGGCACCACACTTTATAAGAGATGCATATGAAAAACATTTGATTAAAGTGGTTAAAATTCACACAGATGATAATGTGGCAGATTTGTTGACTAAAGCTTTTGATGGACCTAGGTTTCAACACTTAGTTGTCCATATTGGGAAACTTAACCCTTAACTGCAAAGTTTGAGGGGAGGCATAAGCCTCAGGGGAGGCATATGCCTCAGAGGAGGATTGTAGTTGTAAAATTGTATATTATTTGTATATTTGATTATGTTTTTGTTTGCTAACACTAACCAACTAATGTTCTTGTTAGTTTTGGTCTATTTTGTGTCTATTTTTCTACTTTGTGTCTATTTTGCAGAATGCCTTTATGTTTAGTTGCTGATCTTAAGTTGAAGTTCACCAAGATTGTTTTCAATGGGAAAGTGGTCATGTAAGCTTAAAGCTTGTTTCTACTGAAGAGTAATACATGAGATACTCATTGCTTCTACTGATGTAAAGTTCAAGTGATGATAATTGAGAAAAGTTGTTCATTCATTCAAGAAACAATTTACAGCTTACAATCAACTTCAAATGAAATTCAAGACCATCCCTATACAGAGTCTACCAAACTTATTCTAGCTCCTATCATCTATTACAAAAGGTGGTGGATAAGCATGACCAGTACGATGAAGAAGCTGAAGATGAAAATGGAAAGGATGGATTAATGAAAACGACGATGATGCTCAAGAACCTAGTTTTATATCTTTGGTCCCTGGCACCATCACACCACCTTCTACTCCACCTTCCCTTTTCCCTTACCCATCACCTCTGCCTCCTTGCCCTTTCCCCGGCGTCCATGGTAAGAAGCACCAGATCCTGGAGCAGGAAGACCAATCACCACTTTTCGTGATTTTGGAAGTGAAGGGTTAGACTTCCTTGGCCTTGGTTGGGATCTCTCTGGTGTGGAAGGAGGGATAAATGATGGATCTTCATCTTCATCCTCCGAAGATTCCTCATCAGAGGTAAAAAGAAAAGGAGAGACATATTGTCTTTCAGCAGGAATGGGGGCTTCACTTGGTTCACCTCTCTCTAGAGCATTCCATCTTTTCTCTCGTTCTCTTTCACCATCTGAATCATCCAAATCCGAAGGAATGTTTGCAGGGTCCTCTGATGGTGAAGGACTTGGAGGTTTCACATCATGATTCTTCCATGGTTGAGCACCGGGTGGAAAGTAAGTACTCCAACCATCACTTGATGATGATGATGATGATGATGATGAGGTGGAGGAGGTTAGATCTATAATTTCTGGTTTGGAAGACATGTTTTTGGTGGATAATTGGGTTATTATTGAGAAATTAGGGTTTTGATGATAATTGGGGGTAATTGATATCTGTAAAGTGTGATTTGGGATTATTTTATAGGCGGAGTCAAGGATTGATGGTATTTAATGCGAGTTGGGTGGCACAGTAAAACTCAAGATATTTACTGAAGATATTTTTACTCTTGAGTTGATTATGCTGATTGACTTTTGATAAGCAGATTGACCATCATTTCTGTTGAAGGGTTAATTTTGAAATTTGATGGAGTTACTTTACACGTTAGATATGGTCAACGATTTGTTCCGATATTCTTGACCATGATTGGGTAACTTCCATTTATAACCTATTTTGCATATCTTCGCCAAAAATTAACTTATTCCCTCATCAAAAAATTTAAACCCATTTTCCCATTTGCTTAATTCATAACCGTTTCACAAATCCTCTGAATGGAACCACTTCAATTTAAGAAAGATCATAACAAGGTTTCCTTTCTAAGTAAGACAGAAGACCATGAACTGTATGATCCAATGGTGGAGTTTTTGCAATGTTCCAAGATTCATTATGCTCTAACACACTCTCCAAATGTGATATATGAATCGTTGGTGAAACAATTTTGGGCATCTGCTACAAAATGGTCTGACACAGAGATTGTAGCCACTATTGATGGAACTGAGTATGTGGTGACTGAGTTGTTCATTAGGACAAAGCTTCACTTGGATGATGAGAATGGTGTCTATCACTCCAACACTGAATTGATACTTGCTGGGTTACGGGAAGCTGGTTATCAAAGCACTGACACAAGTAAGTGGCTTAAGAATCAGTTTTGTCCTAAGTGGAGGTTCTTGGTGCACACGCTGCTCCAATGTATCAGCAACAAGTCTGGTGGCTGGGATCAATTCTCTACCCAATTGGGTTGTGGTATTGTATGTCTTTCCAAGGGTTTAACTTATAATTTTTCTAAGTTTATTTTTGATAGTATGTTAGAAAATATTGAGAAGAAAAAGCATTAGTTTTTAATGTACCCTAAGTTTCTTCAAATAATTTTAGACATTACAACCCAAGACAGAGTTCATATTCCCATAGGGGGTCTTAGTGCTAAATTGTTTGCTTCTATGACAACACATTATGTTGGGGCACATCACCCTTTGTTAGTAGCTATGTTACCACATGGTAATGATGTTGCAGGTGAGGGTGATGCTACTGGTGATATACCCTCTCCAAATGCTGCTGATGATGGTAATCCATCATCTTCTGGTGTTGCTGCTGATGGTAATCCAACAGTTGCCAATGATGGAGAGCCCACTACAACTGTTGAAGCAATAAATGTTTCTTCTGACCAGCCTCCACCTTCCCCTTTTCCTCTGTCACCTAGTTCTTATCCATCACCGTCTCATGTTGCTCCTGATGAGCTTGTTCCTGAGGTTGAGGAGACAATTCAATCTCTTGGTACCCAAGTACCTATACCTCTTGAACCTGAGATTACTAGACTGACCACACCTAGTCCTGTTAGAGAGCCAATTGATGAAGGCTCTCCCACTTTTGTACATATGTCTATTTCTCCTGAAAGGTTCAATGAAGCTCCCATTACCACTGAGCAATCTGCTGGTGGAGCTGAGGACCCTATTACTCTCACCTCTATATATGAATTGCTCAGCAGGTATGTTAAAAAGGTTGATGATCTTCAAAAGGAGCTTGCAGACACCAAATCCTCACTTGGTGGTGAGAATGAGATGTTGACTAAGAGGGTTCAGGAGTTAGAAACTCAACTTGGGCAGCAAAAGAAAAGAAAGGTTGTGTCTGATGCTGATGAAGTACATGAGGATAGGAATTTGGATCCAATTGAGTTCTTGGCTGAAGTTGCTCAATAGACTCATGCCTCTTCTCCCAATGTTGCTGAATCTTCAAAACAAAAGAAGCCTATTCAGTTCAGCAAAAGAAAAAGAAGACAGTATTTGCAAAAGAATTACACTGAGTCTTCTAAGGTATTAAATGTTGATGATGTTCAAAAGACAAATGCTGGTGATTATCTTTAGGCTGAAGAACCACTTATTGATGTTGCTGCTGAGAAGGTTACTGTTGGGGTTCACACATCAGTGGAAACTTTCTTTGTTGCTGGAAAGGAGTATGTGGTTTCACCTAGCATTGATCTATCTGTTCCCGAACATACATCTCATGAAGACGCTGATGAAACTCCCTACACAAGAGGATCTGCTGATACTCCTATTGATTCATGTGTTCAAGATTTACCTGCTGATCCTCTGGAGGAGTTAGTCATTTCTCATGATACTTTTGTTGACATTACTAGAGTGTGTGATGATGATCTTCTCTCAGAAGAAGAAAAACTTGAGCAAGAAAGACTTTGGAAGGAATGGGAAGATAAGAAGGAAAGTATAGATTTGGAAAAGGAATTACAAGCTAAATATGAATCAGAGTTCCAATCTGCTACAACCAAGTATGTTTCTACTTTGCCTCTAGCAAGACAAAGAGAATTGGATGCTGCAGTTCCAAATTTTGATGAAGCAGATTGGATGCATATTGGGAGGCAAGTGGTTTCTACTCCTAGTCTAGCTAAAGATATTCTTTGAGATAATGTCAATGAAGTTGATTATGTTCTTGGAATAGTTGAGCTCATGAAACTCAGGAGGAAAGCTGAATCTGAAAGAATTGCCAAAGCAAAGAGGGATAAACCACTTACTCAAGCACAGCAAAGGAATTATATTAGGGATTTTGTGAAGAATCAAAGCAGTGCACTCTATAATCACTCTTGGACTAGGAAACAAGTTTGGTCTTTTTCAGATGAACAATTAGTTTATCATTATAATAGAATCAAGACCAGATTACAAAAGGATGGACTTCTTACTCCTAAGCTTGTTTCTACTTTATCTTCTATTGATACAGAAAAACCTTTTAAGAAGCTGAAGATAGATGAAGTTGATTCTGCTAATGTGCCAGCTATCTCTTTATCTCATTCTGCTGGTGTATCTTTGCCTAGTGTGTCTACTTCTGCTGATCCAACAACTGTTGTTGCTCCAACTGTTATTGACAAAGGTAAAGAAAAAGTTGTAGCAGAAGATCTTCCTTCTAAAAAGAGAACCAGAAGACAAATGGAGGAGGATAGATTGGGTGAAGAGGCTGCTAAGAGGCTGCATGATGATCAAAAGGCAGAATTGGCAAGATTTCATGAGATCAAAGTGAGAGAAGTTGAGCTTGTAGCTGCTAGAGCTAAACAAGTTAGGATGGAGATGGATGCACAAATTGAATCTGTTTCACTTGACCAACCTTCTGCTAAGGTTTCTGCTGATATTCCACTAGTTCCTCCATCAGTGGAAACACATGAGTCAGAAGATGTATCTACTGAAGAACCTTCTTTTCCACATTCTTCTATATACATTCCTGGTAGGAGGGCCAAAAGAATGGCTAGAATGAAGGTCTCACACTCTCCTCAAGTGCATAGGGTAGTAGATGTTGATGCTGCTGATTCTTCTTTTATTAAAGAGGGATCTCCTTATGATTGGCTAGAGGGTTTTAGGGATGTTTTGGTTAGATGGGAGCTGTCTAGTAATGGACAGATCAATACTATTTATAGGCTTGATAGAACATCTTTGTCCTTCACATTTCTACAAGAAATTTTACATCTTGTAGATCATCAGGACTTACTCACTCTCTATGATTTGGTTACCAAGCATCATGCTACTCATACTCCTGAAGGTGCAAGGTTATATCTTTTGGGTGATCTTCAAGTGCTCATGGATTCTACTTCTCCATATGGTTCTGGTTATTCAGTCTGGAAGAACAATCAGAGGTGGAAAGTATCAAGTTGGAAATTTTATCCTCTTCCTTATGTTCATGTCTTGGAGACTATATCTGGTATAAGGGTGATAATGTTCATTGACAAGAATTATCCTCTGACTGTGCCTCTTATGGAGAAAATGCTTCTACTTAAGTTGGAGATTCCTCCTGATCCAGTTGGGAATGCTACACTGTTTGCTGAATCTTTGATTCGTTTGTTCAAGACCAGGATCAGGGTGGCCAGAGCTACTTGATGGTATTTTGTTGTATATTTCTTAATTTCTTATTCTTAAAAAAAAAAAAAAAAAAAAAAAAAAAAAAAAAAAAAAAAAAAACCTAACAGATTTGTTTAGTATTTTGTATGTTGTATGCAGGTTTTGGTGTTGGTTATTTCCACACCTACTCTGGTTATCAACTTACCTGATGTTGACTATTCCATCATAAAGTTGGCTAGTCCAAAGGGTACAGCTTTGGTAAAGACAAGTCAAATCTGTTGATAGATGTAATAGTTTGCTAAAAACTATTGGGCACTCAACTCACCCATGCTTAACAGCTGAGAGTTGGATGGTTTTCAATTGACCATGGATTTTTCCTTATGGATTCCCAATAATTGACTAGCCCACAAGTGTATGGCTTGTGGTAAAGGCAGTGGAAAACCATATTTGGTATTCAATTTCCAAGGTGATTTACTCACCAAAATAATTGACTAGTCCTGAGCAAACGGCTACAGGTAAAGACAACTCAAATCCGTTTATAGCTGATGATTTGCTAAAAATCATATGGTCATCAGTGTACCATAGTTTTTGAACTTAAACATTTGGCTACTCCATTAGTGATGGCTATTGGTAAAGAGACATCAAATCCATTATTTTCAATGATTCACCTCTCACAGGAGTTAACACACATGGATGTGATGAGAATAGTATGAAACTAATATGTTTTGATGTAAACTTTGTCATTTGTTGCTGCAAAGACCTGAAAGTTTCATGTTTGCCATTCATAGAGATGTGGCTGGTTTTGATTTCTTGCTGTTGATGTTCGAATTCAATCCTCTTGTTTGGTAACTTTAAAGATCTATCAAGAATCTTGAACTTAACCATGTCAAATTCAATATTAGGGGAGGATTGTTGGGAATTCTGCTAAAGGTTACTGCTGAAGGTTCCTGCTGGATAGTTGGTTTTTGCCGAAGTAGTAATTCTGCTGAAGGATAGATTCCGCGTAGTTTGTTTCTGCGGATATAGATATTACGTATATTTTGTTATTTATTTAGGATATGCATGAGTTTTATTAGGAAGTGATAATGCATATCTCTTTAAGTTTATAGAAGATACGCTTCTTGTAAAATGGTTTAGGGTTCCTTGTCTATAAAATGAACACATTATTATGTATTTGTTACACGTTCAAAAACAAGTTTTAGTATTATTCAAAGATCCATAGAGGATCAAAGCATCCTTAGTATTCTGTAATCATACTTGTGTTTAATTTCCGCTTTAGAATACAAGATATAGAGACTTTCTATTAGTGTGTTTGTGATTACATAAGCATTACTAACGATCCACAAGTGCTCAAAGATCTATCAAGGTCTTAGGTTCAACACTTAGCCGCCCCAAGCGGATGAAGCTGCGATATATGGATGCTGTAGTACATAAGAATGCTGACAAAAAACCTTATCAAAGGCAGACGATATTGGCCATGATCAAACAAATGGGTGTAAATGCCTATCTTCCCCTCTGGGGGATGACGAATATGATCACCATCGTTTAGACAAACTGGCCGTACCTCGGCCAGAATATGACAATTCTCCATAACCGTGTCAAATTCACGTTGGGAAAGGCTGCATTTATCATCCCAAAACTCAACCATGATAACTTTCTGAAGAAGCAAAGAAATACAAAAAGAAGAGGCAAGAACAATCGAAACAATCCTAACAACGACGGAGTATAAAAAACAAAAAACAACAACAACACATAACCGCAGTACATTTATCCCAAGGATAACCGGATAAGTGACGCGTGTCAAGGAAAACTTTGATCAATGATCAAGGTCAAAAGTAAAAATATAAAGATAACAGCTAAGCAGCGGCACAAATGGTTTATAAATGGTCCACGTCTCCCCCCCCCCCCCCCCCCCCGATCTTATCCACTTGCAAGACAAGATCTGCACCAATAAAGGATTCGAGCTAGGAGCGGAGAACTAACAATCTAGTCTAGAAACATTCACCACACACTACCAAAGTACGCGAGCAACGAACGTACTAGACTAGGGGACTTGATGACGTATAGTACGGATAGCAGGCCTAACTGGGCCTGGACTATCTCATACAAATTGGGCTCCAGCCCTACAAACAAACCGGGCTCCGGCCCTACAAACAAAAAGGGCTCCAGCCCTACAAGCAAATCGGGCTCCGGCCCTCCAAGCAAATCGGGCTCCAGCCCCATGAGCAAACTGGACTCCGGTCTAACAACCAACAAAGCCCATGACACAAGCATGGCACAATCCGGACAAACTAGGGCACATACGGGCGGCACTCCTGAAGTACACTTACGGACCGGACCCTGGTCCGGAAATCAGCCTACGTCTATAAACAAGATTAAGCTATGGATCCTTGCATGACAAGGGTCCCACCCCACTCACTATAGTAATATACGAGATATTAGGAAACCCTAATATTTCCACTACTTATAAAAGGAAACCCCGATTCACACTTTCGAGGTATGACTTTCTCACTCATCCCAACACATGAATATTTCTCTCACAACATGAGTAATTATTCTCCCGCCAGAGTTTAATCATGGGGTTCGTCCCCATGGTAAGGCTAACAGTGTGCTTCTACTTGTGCAGTAACTTATTCCTCTACATGGATTAGTCCATGAACTACGCAACGGACGATCCACCAAGGTCGGCCCAACGCGATCTAAGCCCAGTCTTAACCAAGCCACACTTTTTGCACTAACAGTGGGGTTCATGGGCTTTTTTTTTCATTTGGTGTTTTTCCGAGTACCACCTCCAATAGGGATGTTCCATTGAATGCCACCACGAGTTCAATGTCTACGACAACTACGGAAAAAGTGACGAGGCTGTGAAGTGTTGTAGTCGTTGTAGTAATAGAATTTTGTGTCTTGTGAATGATAACGTGGACATGGACGTTGTTGTGGGGGTTGTTTCAAAGTTGTTGTGGTGATCAACGTTGATGTTTCTTGGTGTGTGTTGGTGGTGTTGATTATTGCGGTGTTTGGTGACTGTGGTGGTGATGATTGCATTTTCAAAGACCGTAATTTTTTATTGTTAACTCGAGTCGTGGTCTACAAGCTATGGGTTGTAGGGGGTTTATGGGTATAAAACTTTGAAGTTACTTTGCAAATTTAACCATTTACGTTTTGTCGCATTAATATCCAGACACAAAGGTGATTATGGCGGAAATTAAATAAGTATGAACAGCAAAAAGACAATACTACCCTCAATGACGAGGCAGTTAACGAGGAAAGTAATGAAAGTTAGGTCTCGGTGGCTGTTTTGCACTTATCCGTAACGTGAGTGACTTTTTTGCATGACTTTATAACTCGAGGTTATTTTTGCACTTGCACAGTAGGTGAGTAACCAAATTTGCAATTTACCCTAAATTTTTTGATATTTTGAGTTATTTGTTGAATTTGCCCCTAGAAATTGTCTACCTTTTTCTAATTTGAAAGTTAAAATCAAGTTTTAGACAAGTGCAAGTTTATTTTTTTGGAATATGGAGAAGAAGAAGAAGTGCACCAAAACGAAAAAGAATGAGTAAAACATGTTTTTTTTTCATTTGTTTTATAGCGATGATTGGTGAGTGGTCCTTTGTTTCATTGTTTCTTAGTGGATTCATCACGTGGTCCTTTGTTTATATTTTCTTGTTTTACAGTAACTTTTAAGCTTATTTGAAAGGGATAATTGGTAAAATAGCCCAGTTGCCCAAAGTCTAGGCATATTTAGCCCTTTTTGAAAAATTTCCGTTTTAGCCAGGTTGCCCTGGGCAACTATTTGCATAGCTAACTACAGAGTGCCACGTCGGGGCAACTTTCGTGTGTTTTGGGTAACTTTTTTGTATTTTGGGCAACTTGAGGACACTTGTCATCTTTTGGTTGGCTGTACGAAAGTTGCCCAGGGCAACCTGGGCTAAAACGAGAATTTTTTAAAAAATGGCTAAATATGCCTAAACTGCAGGGCAACGGGTCATTTTGGTAATTTTCCCTATTTGAAAATAGTATGTGGCATTAAATTTAAAGTCATTCAAGTCTTATACATATTGTTGGACAAGTGATTTTTAGTTCTTTTTTAAAAAGAATCGATACATTTAAAAATAGTTTACAAATTATATCTATACAATGACTTGACAAGTAAATATGAAAGGTAAAAAAAGAAAGGAAAAAAAAAGATTATGATACAATATGATTAAACTATTGAACTTGTAAAATCATTGTGTAAATATACGTTTACAAATTCTGTCTACAAGATGACAAGAGTTCAAACCTAACTAGTTACATATTTTACACGGAATGGTTGGAAATGGTCATAGTGATACATTGATTAAGCCACGTACATTTGAGTCAAAGATTCGATATCCTCGAATAAAACCTCATCCATTTTCCCGTTTAATTATTTGAATTAGACATGCTTATGTTTGCCAACGACACCCTTACTTTTTTGCATTCTATTTTCGCTATAAATTAAAAAAAATAATAATAATAATAATAAAAATAAAATAAAAAAAAATTGCCTCCCCTTCGAATATTTCTGGCTCCGCCCCTGGAAATATGTTTTAGGCATGTTTGGCTAATCAATTTTAAACGGTTGGGTTGCCTCGTTGAATAGTCAACAAATGAGAAAATGGCGGGTAAAGATCTTGTAAATGGTTGGGTTGCGTCGTTGCATACTTGTTACCAACATACACATCCAAACCCTATTTTCTCCTTAAAACAACCACGATTGTTAACTACCAAACCATTAAGAATGTCAACAAATAATAAGGGCAAGTCTGTGTACTTTGCAAAAGTCAAACATAAATCTCAATTTGGGTAATTCTGGGTAATTTGATGCATGTACAATCATGTGCAAAAGTCAAACATGATAGTCAATTTAGGCAAGTCTGTGTACTTTGCAAAAGTCAAACATGATTGTCAATGTGGGCAATTCCGGGTAATTACTATGAAAAGATAACTATTAGCCAAAAGATAAATTAAATTTACAACCATAGCATTAACCATTCACCAAAAGATTGGTTACATAAACCACTACAAATAAAAGACAAATATTCAACTAACAAACTAGATTAACTGCCACAAGATGGCCGAACACCATCCTCCAAACAAACACCCTCCAACAGCGATGACACAAACCCATCGCCTTCATCCAGAACCATCACATTTTCGGCATCATCGACAGGTGGAGGCGGCAGCAGGCTCTGGTACTCCTTGTACTCCGGCAGAGCAAAAGTGGTAACATAACCCGAAGTGGTGGTGGGGTTCATGGGTTTTTTTCTTTTGGTGTTTTTTCGAGTACCACCTCCAATAGGGATGTTCCGGAGAACTCCACCTTGAGTCCAGTGTCTACGGCAGATACGGCAAAAGTGACGAGGTTGTGAAGTGTTGTAGTTGTTATAGTAACAGAATTTTGTGTCTTGTGAATGACAACGTGGACATGGGCGTTGTTGTGGGGGTTGTTTCAAAGTTGTTGTGGTGATCAACGTTGATGTTTCTTGATATGTGTTAGTGGTGGTGATTATTGCGGTGTTTGGTGACTGTGGTGGTGATGATTGCATTTTTGAAGACCGTGTTTTTATTTATTGTTAACTTGAGTCGTGGTTTACAAGCTGTGGGTTGTAGGGGGTTTGTGGGTGTAAAACTTTGAAGTTACTTTGCAAATTTAGCCATTGAGGTTTTGTTGCATTAATATCCAAACACAGAGGTGATTATGGCGACAATTGAATAAGTATGAATAGTAAAAAGACAATACTACCCTCAATGACGAGGTAGTTAATGAGGAAAGTAACGAGAGTTAGGTCTCGGTGGCTATTTTGCACTTATCCGTAACGTGAGTGGCTTTTTTGCATCCCTTTATGATTCGGGGTTATTTTTGCACTTTCACAGTAGGTGAGTGACTAAATTTGCAATATACCCTAAATTTTTTGATATTTTGAGTTATTTGTTGAATTTGCCCCCCTAGAAATTGTCTACCTTTTTCTAATTTGAAAGTTAAAAACAACTTTTGGACAAGTGTAGGTTTATTTTTTTGGAATATGGAGAAGAAGATGAAGTGCACGAAAAACGAAAAAGAAAGAGTAACGCGTTTTTTTTTTCTTTTTTTTTCTTTTTTTTTTTTTTTTTTTTTTTTTGTTTGTTATAGTGGTGACTGGTGAGTGTTCCTTTGTTTCATTGTTTCTTAGTAGAATCATCACGTGGTCCTTTGTTTAATTAATATTCCACATATTTTTTTGTTTTACAGTAAATTTTAAGCTTATTTGAAAATAGTGTATGGCATTAAAATTAGAGTCCTTCAAGTCTTATGCACATTATTGGACAAGTGATTTTAGTTCTTTTTTTTTAAAAAAAGAATCGATACATTTAAAAAGAATTTATAAATTATATCTATACAATGACTTGACAAGTAAATATGAAAGGTAAAAAAGAAAGAAAAAGAAAAAAAAAAGATGATGATACAATATGATTAAACTATTGTACTTGCCAAATCATTGTGTAAATATACGTTTACAATTTTTGTCTACAAGATGACAAGATTTCAAACCTAACTAGTTACATATTTTACACGGAATGGTTGGAAATGGTCATAGTGATACCTTGATTAAGCCGCGTATATTTGAGTCAAAGATTCGATCTCCTCGAATAAAACCTCATCCATTTTCCCGTTTAATTATTTGAATTAGACATGCTTATGTTTGCCAACGACACCCTTATTATTTTGCATTCTATTTTCGCTATAACGTAAAAGAAAGAAAAAAAATTGCCACCCTCCTTCGAATATTTTCTGGCTCCGCCCTTGACTCTCGTCGTGCTATTTAGTATGTTATTAAAATCTTTTTTCCAAGCATGGCCAATTTGATCATTAGAATCTTCCACGACAATTACTAAAATTGAAGAGTTTTCTCTCCTTTTCATAAACAATCTCGTAATATATATTTATTTTGGTAATATGGTGCTCAAGTGCACAACTCATTAATAATTGCATATATATTTTTTGTACAAGTTTTTAATGCAAATAATACAATGATTTTTATGCATGTTTTAAATATATATATGCAATTATGCATTTTCGGAAGAATATATATGCAAAAACCCCATATAATAGATTTTTAAGGCTTGAATACACGATTACACAGACTCGACCTAAGTGAAACCTCTTTTAAAGATACAATATGGTAATTTCATAACATCATAAAGTGTGAGTACATTTTCGTTACGTTTTCTTCTAAGTTTGTAGAGGAAGAAAGGTAATATGAAAACTCAAAGAATATTACTATATTACCTCAAAAACATCCACCTTCTAGAGTAAGAAAGGTAATATGAAGACATTTTTAGAAATAAAATTCTATGAATGGAATAATAGAATTGTAAACTAAACACTAGTCAATACCGAGTCAATTTTTATTTTGTGACATCAAAGTTTTTAGCTATACCTATTACTTTTAAACGTGTTGAATTAATGCATTTAACCAATGACTTCAGAGCATTTGTTAGATAATCCCATTCTAAAATCTTAATTTGATTATAAAACTCGTGTTCCATGAACATTATAAAGCTATAATCTTTTAAGTCTTTTTAAACGTGAATTTTCACTTAATTATAGATCTTTTACGAAAACAAAAACTACGTAAAGCAAAAAGATATGGTTGAGTGCAAGAATCAAACTCATATCCTACTGTTTGTTTAACAAACCTATTCTTTTCCATCAGACTAACAAAACATATGTTACATCAATTGTAGTTACTTCATCTATATTTTTAATCCAAATGTTTGGTAGCCAAAAACAATTAAATAGATTTTAGAAAGACTCAAACAGGGTTATCTTTGTTCGCCGATTAGAGTCTCTGTTATTTGTTTAATCGGATAGGTATTTTGAGATAACCCAAAATAAAATTATGAACAATTATTTTGAACGGTGAGAATAACCGATTATCAATAAATAAGTAGTAATAACCGGTTAAATAAAAAGATTAGGAGTCGAGTTATATTACAAACCAAACATTCCTCACATACCAAGGGACTCATCCTCACCATCCATCTAAAAAGGAAATCAATGGTTGAGATTAAAAAGATTTTATTATTTCACCAATTTTTTATAATTTAAATATCTCTTAAACCGTTAATCGTTAAGCGAAAATAATTACACCATCGCGACGGGCATTTAATTATTTTTCTATAGACGGGCACTTTGATATGCTTTCGAAAAAGAAAAAAAAAAAAAAAAAACGTTTTTTTCACGTTTTTTTTTCCTGGCCGAAAAAAAAAATCATATATGATATTGCATATCATATATGATATGCAATATCATATATGATTTTACATATAATATCATATATGATATGTAATATCATATATGATTTTTTCGGTCACGAAAAAAAAAACGTGAAAAAAACGAAAAAAATTTTTTTTATCAAAAATATATCAATTAGCCTATCTATAGAAAGATAATTAAATGCTCGTCGTAACGATATATTTTTTTTCGCTTAACGATTAACGGTTTGAAAGATATTAATATTTAAAAAAAAAAAAGATGAAAGTGGGTTTTTTAAATTGTTGAGATTAATCTCATCCATTAGATCAAATAAAGATAGAGGGAAGATGGAGGGTGGAGATTAGTCCCTTGGTATGTAAAAAAAGTTTGGTCCTCAAATGATCTTTACTCAAAGATTAGACCTTATAAAGTAAACGAATAAATTTAATCGAACGTGACATATCAATATCTTTTAAAAACATGTTTAACATATCTATACTACTTATAATACATTTTTTACCTTCTCTCATATTAATTTTTTAAGATTACCAAAAATAGATTTTTAAGTAAATACAAGTAAATAAACATAATTTACAAGTATTTAAAGCACAAATAAAACTAAAAAAAACACTATTTAACACATACAATTAATACACTATTAAAAACACCTCTTCACCAAAATATACAACTATTTAACCATAATATACAATCTAATTATGCTTCTAAAACATTAAGCTTCCAAAATTTTTGATCAAGATGATGTTTACATGTCAAACGTTGTGTATCGAGAAGTTCTTCGTATAAAGTAAAATATAAATGTGTGTAGGATTTTCAATATGGTGTATATACATATATTGTAAAAGGCTTTATCACATGAATTTGTAGTCTCATTAATAACTATATGTTATTCAATTATTGCACTTTATAAAATATCGTTAATTATTTGATATACTAATTATTTGTCCGTGAGGGACATGCAGACACACTACTAGATATTTGGTGTCGTTAATATTTATTTTAGGGTACCCGCCGCTGCAACACGCGGGTACCCTACTAGTATAATAAGAGGACAATTATATTAAGGGCGCGTTTGGTTTGAAAGTAAGATTGGAATTGAATTTGAATTTGGGAAAAGTTTAAAAGAAAATGAGGAGAGAGAAAATTAGTAATAATTTAAATTATGTACTTGTTTTTATATAAAATAAGCTATTATAAATTAGTTTGAAATAGAAAAAATAAAAAATAAGACTAATAATAAACAAATATGTGCTTGAAAAAATTTTAAAACATAAAAGGTAAAATTTGATTGGTGGTTATCACCAAAAGACACTAGTGGGGGCAAGAATGAATCAATAATTGAAAATGATATGTCAAGGGAATGAAAATGTAACCAAACAACTAATTTGATGATTCTTTCATTCCATACCCCTAATACCCGTCAACCAAACGGGCTCTAAATATCAAACTTTTCTTACATACAAAGGATTCATCCCCACCGTCCATCTAAAAAGAAATCAATTGTTGAGATTAAAAGCATTTTAATATTTCACCCATTTTTTTATAATTTAAATATCTCTTAAACCGTTAATCGTTAAGCGAAAATAATTACACCAGCGCGACGAGCATTTAATTATCTTTTTATAGACGGGCACTTTGATATACTTTCGACAAAAAAAATATCATTTTTTTCATTTTTTTCGTGGCTGAAAAAATCATATATAATATATCATATGTGATATTACATATCATATATGATATGTAATATCATATATGATTTTTCGGCCACGAAAAAAAAAGTAAAAAAAAAAAAAAAAAAAAAAAAAATGAAAATATATCAAAGTGTCTATCTATAGAAAGATAATTAAATGCTCATCGTAACGGTATATATTTTTTTTCGCTTAACGATTAACGGTTTGAAAGATATTAATATTTGAAAAAAAGATATGAAAGTGGGTATTTTAAATTGTTAGGATTAATCTCATCAATTATATCAAATAAAAATAAAAAGAGGAGATTAGTCCCTTGATATATAAAAAAGTTTGATTTTCAAATGATCTTATATTATTTAATAATAATAATAATAAAAAGACTTTAAACTAAACTTCTATTAATTTGTGTTCAAAGTGGTCCCAAAAACACGATATTTTACTTGAGCAAAAGAAATAAAATTCATATCTTTATTCTTCAAAAGCAGCCGTGTGAATCAACTTGTTATTGTTATACTTACTTTAGTATATTATACTCAAGTATATATAGATGGTAAACTGACTTTATATTTTAAACACTTATACTATAACATAATATGAAATGAAACAGAGAAAAGTTTTTGCATCTAGCCGACTAACTTCCCATCACGTTGTGTTGTAAAATAATTATATTGCTAATGAGAATATGATCGTATGAGATACATTGTAAGTTTGTAACACGTAAACACGATGTATGTGTTATTAGAATAATCCATTTAGATGTGGCCTTCATATTTGGACCTTTAACTATGCTTTAATGACATAATATACCATAACTATCAAACCAAACCTATTTTATAGAAGTAACTACAGTACTATAATAGAAATATAATCAGGGTTGTGGTCATCATTCTTGTATCTAGTCACATAATAAAAACTAATCAAACACCAATTACTTGAAAGAAATCATTCTATCATATTGTCGACATCACTAACGGAATCAACAAAGCCTAAAGCTATGCCTGATTTTACCATCAAATAAGTTTAATTCGATGTTGTTATTATAATATGATTACATGAGATTTATCATGTGTATGTTTAATTTTTTTTTTAGAAAGGCACATTTTATTAGAGGCCACAAAAAAGAAAACAATGGTACAAAACAAGGCATCTCACCTTAATTAACAAGCTAATTAAAAAAGGGTGAGACCCAAAAAGACAAATTACAAAACAAACAAAGAAACTATACTAAATCTAACCTCTTCACACTAAATGAGCACATGACATCTAATACCAAAACATATATGAACATCAAAACTGACACAAAAAAGACCACAGTGACAAAAGTCCACATTCAATCACATGAGAATATAAATTCACCAATGGAATAAAAGCCACCATTGACCACTTAAAATCAAAACAGCCACATAAAAGCCTTTTGGATCAAATTTTCGTGCAGACTTGGACAATACCATGTTGTATCAACATGTTGTATCAAGTTCAATTAAAATCTCATGTACCAAATAACAACTAATTATCTGACTAGTAATTAAACTAATCTGTTGTTGTGATATGATCGTCAGATAATCTTATGACGGCAGGAATTGTGATGAATTATTTTAGGGCAAATAGTACAAAAAGGTATTATACTTAAGACTAATTCGAATTTAAGGTACTCAACCATTTTTTTTCTCAATTTAAGGTTTTTTTCGACTTTTTGAATGATTATATCAATCATTTTATCTGATGAATTGATAAATTGATGTGATATCAATTTAAAAGTTATTTCGGCTAAAATTATGCTCGGTAATCGCTTTCGAATATTCGAAAAAACCTTACCTTTTACAAAAAAAAAAATAACTCCAATTCCTTAAATTGAGACAAAAAATAATAAATAAATAAATAATTTGAGTACCTAAAATTCGAATTAGCTTTAAGTGTGATACCTTTTTGTACGATTTGGCCATTATTTTACTAGGATTAAGGAATTTTGTAATCAATAGTAATTTTTAAAGAACAAATAAATAATTGATTTTGCTAGTCAAATTAATTTAGTGCCACAACATACTAATTATAAATAGTGTAATATCATTTTTTGAAACTTGAAGTTTGAAATCTTAAACTTAAATATTAATACAATTTGTTTAAATTATCTCTAAATACCCTTTAAACTTGAAAATTTAAATTGTGTTTTTTCTTGATCAATTCTAAACTTGACAACTTTTTAAAAATAAACACTATATAGTTAAAAAAAAAAAAAAAAAAAAAAAAAAAAACGTTTTGTACATATAAAAACACACGCTTTGTATCAAGGGTCGAACCTTAATCACGATTTCGCACTTATAATTATTTGCCGCTATATAACGTTGTTTTGCGCGGTTATACGGCGAGTATTAATTGAACATTGCAAGTGTTGATTGTGTTACTCAATATACTGATCGGAGAAATAAACTAGTATGTGACATGTGCTATGCAAGTTAATGGCCCTGTGCTTAATTTTTGAAATTGTATGACTTGAATAATAAACTGATATTTATGTATCATGCCATATTTTTTCTCTTTGAATGTCATGAATCTATAGTTTTTTACTATTGTGTTAGAAACAAATCATTCAAAAGCTTATGTATATGCATGAATTAATGGCTACTAGGATATAATCATAGACCTATTCCAAGTACTTCACATCGAAACTTAATCAACTTATGAGTTTTAAGGACATAATTTGTATCTAAACTAGTTATCAGATATTTGGATTAAAAATGGATGGATTAATAGACAAAGATGCTATTAAACTTTCCGAAAAATACGCCTAAAGTAAACATGTTATTGGTTTTCTGAGCATATTCAAGGGAGGCTTATACATGTAACATAAAGTCCATGCATATGAACCTTCTGCTAATGTATAAAGTCCATGAGAGTATGAAAAAAAGAACGACATAATGACGAGGGCACGAGGCGTATAATAGACATCACAAAATTCATGGCATAATTTCCTACGGCCAAGAAGAAATGACAAAGTATTCCGAAAATGCCTCAGTTGCGTAATATTTTTGCTTTTCTAGATGGAATCTTTTGGTTTTATTTTTTCAGATCAGGGCAACCTGTACTTTTTGGGTAACTAAAATCTGCAAGTGACAAGTATGATTTTATGAAAGGTAGGGCAACTTGTGTATTTTTTAGGCAACTGATGTATTTTTGGGTAACTGACGGCCTTCATGTCGGACAAGTGGCTACACAAGGTTAGCTAATGCAAGTTGCCCATGTCAACTGGTCTAGAAAAGTAAAAGAAAAAGATTCCGTCTAGAAAAGCAAAAACATTGAGCAACTTGAGCATTTAAGGAATTATCCTAAACAATATGTTAAAATTCAACATCATAGTTAATGTCAAGTTGTGTGATCAGGTGAGCAAGTTATTGCAAGGATTGTGAAAGGCAAGTGTATTGGATAGTGGTAGCGGTGTTAAGATGAATTCATTACAGAGATTTTTTATATGAGATATGCGGAGGTGATCGAGTCTTTTGTGTTGATGAAGATAACTAAGGGGATGCTTGGTTCAAGTTAAGCAATGGGAAAGAGAAAGATAATGGGAATATTAAGGTATTGATTATCTTAGTCCTCAAATTGTTGGGTAATAGTTGATTACTCAAAAGTGAGTATTGATTGCATTCCTCACTTCTCAACAAGCATCTTTAATCATTTCCTTTTTCATTCCCCACCCTCTTAACCCCCAACCAAGCACCCCTAACTATGCATTTTCTTTTAGTTGAGTTAAATCTTTTGTAAAATTTATTTTTGCATGAAGGAGAGGATCATGTAGTAATCCGTTTTGCACGATGGAGATATAGTAGATCGATGAGAATTCTAAAGGGACTTCCTAGACTTTGCAAAAAGATCCTACCATCAACTACCTCAAGCATGCTTGACTAAAGATCTAAATCCAAGGTTACGAAGAATTGCTAAGGTTGAACATTTGAATGTAAGCTCCTTGGATTTACCTCCCAAACGTGATATTGAGTGATATGGCAAACCTTTTGTTCAACAGCCCGTTCGAATGACTTTCTTTTGACACTCTCAAATAGGGTTGCAATCGAGTCAAGCCGAGCTCAAGCTCAACAAGGCTTGAGCTTGGCTTGAAAGAAAAACACTAGGCTTGAGCTTGGCTTGATAGCTTGTCAAGCTTTCATCATCCAGGCTTGAGCTTGGCTTGAAAAGCTTGAATGAATACAAAAATATTGTATTCAATAGCTAAACTCAACAATAGATATATGTACAAAGTAAAACAAGCTAAAACCATATTTGAAAACCAAATTAGATTGATTTAACACTAATAAAACCAAGAACAATATTCTCGTACCTAAGTCGAACATTAAAATGAAAAGATATTAACTCACGCATCGTACATAAAGATATCTTGGCTTCATGCATTTGCAACTTGCAACAAGTTAACTACACTAACAATAAAAGTGCAATACTATTTCAAAACTAAAGCTACATCAGATCCTTACAATAAAAGTGAAAATACTATTTATGTATTTCACAACTAAGCACTCTTTTTACCCAGGTGAGTCGTCGACTCGTACAATAGTTCTGCATATAGGACAACTCGAATGTGTAACTAACCACTTATCAACACACTCTTTTTACCCAGGTATCATTGTGGTAACACTTTAAATTTACACAACTAAGCACTCTTTTTACCTAGGTATCATTGTGGTAACACTTTAAATTTAACGCCATCATCAAAACTAGTTGCAAGAAACAATAAACATGTTCCTGTTGACACTTTGTTACAGATTACCCTTTATGATATACCCCATTTTGCAGCCTTAATGATCATTAATGAGTTGAGTAAATAAAATGAACAACTTTTCTAGAATACATTATCCAATATTTACGAACTAAGCCCTTATAATTAGTTTAATAACCAAATTTGCTCCTAATTACTTATATGAAATTTATATGAAAATATCTATATTAAAGCTTGATAAAAGCTTGATACGAGCTCGAGCCAAGCTATCCAAAGCTTGAGCTTGGCTTGTTAAATATTTCGAGCTAATTTTTGGGCTTGAGCTTGGGCTTGAGCTTGACTCGATCGAGCCAAGCTCGAGCTCGAGCTCGAGTTGCTTGATAATAGATTGACTTGATTGCAGCCCTACTCTCAAATGCCTTTGAGGCTTTGACCAACATTGGTATTTCGAGTCAAAAATTGCTTCGTTTCTAGCTTGCCAAATCTTCTAGGTTGCGGCCGAAAAATTCAATTTCCATGCCTTCTGTTTATGTTTGTGGTACTAAGAATATGTAATTTTCTAATAAAATTGTTATTTTTTCTTTGGGATTTGGTGGCGTTACTATGTTATTTCAATGTCCCCTTTAAGACCAGTATATATTCAAAGGTAAACCGAGAGCATCTGATGGTCAAATACCATTTGTGCTCATAGAAACTTTTCAATAAAAAGTCTTATGATGGAATAATGGTGCATGTTTCTATTAGGTTGCTCGCAGTGGCACGAAATTAATCAGGCAAGCTACCAAGTCGACTGATATTGAAATCGGTCAACCCCTATTTAGGGATTTGGTCAAATGTCGGTTGAAAAAAAAAAGCTTTTTCTTGTAAAAAAAAACTTTACCACTTTACAACCTTATAAATAGCAACTTTAAACACACTTCTAAACACACAATATCAAACACAATAACACAAAATTATAGTTTGTCGTCTCTCACATACCGTCGAACAAATATAAAAGTATATTAAAAAACAATGCGATAAAGACGATGCGGCTCAACAACAGGCTATTGTCGAAGTTATCAAGTAGTTTGAGCTCATAAAGGCACTGAAAAAAACGATTGAGACAAGGATACGCGAAGTGCAAAGACATTTCTGCAGAAAGAAAATATGTGATTGACCAATTTTGGTTTCCTCAAAACTCCAACGAATCTTGCTGCTGATTTTTGAGCAATGAAGCCATGAAAGACAGCACCATTAGTGAGACGTTGTAGGGGTGTGTTTTACAGATACAGGCCCAAATCAGCAGCAAGACTCGTTGGAGTTTTGAGGAAACCAAAATTGCTGATTCTGTATCACAACAAATGAATCAACATGGGCAAGGTGCATCAACTTCATCTGATGGACCAAGATTTATTGAGCAACAACAATATCAACCTCAGCTGACTCAATTTGGGCTAGGTTATGAAGAAGAGGCAGTTGATGAGCATGGCTTAACTGCAAGCCAGCATTATCGTAGGGAGCAGGAGTTTAACATTTTGGAACGAGAGTACGAAGAGAGCAGGTTTGCGAACTACTCTGCTTATGACGATGATTATTGCCTAGACAACCGTCAAACTTGAGAACACTTGGATTAACTTTACGTATCGTAGTTTATGTATTGTTTGTTTTATATTTATGTAATGTTTTAAATCTATGTACTAATTTTATTCCAAGTTTATGCAGCGTTTTAATTTCGTACATTGTGTTTTTAAATTGAAACGTTTACGTTTTTATATTTTTAAATTTGTTGTTTAAAATGTGTTTGAACTTAAAAAAAAAAAAAAAAAAAAAAAAAAAAAAAAAAAAAAAAAACCTTCGATCATCGCCTGTGGCAACTTGGTTGTGTCTGGTAACCGGAGAGAGAAAGCTGATGTAGTAGGGGATGACCCGAGTCACCACTGTGCATAGCCTTATTCCGTAAAAGAAAAAAAGAACTCGGGTTCGTGAAAATCCAGGGGGGCCAAGAGTTAATACATCAAATGCAAAAATGAACTAAAAACTTTTTATTAGTCTTGGCGATAATCATCATTTAGATAAAACTCACCAATTAAACGTCTATTTCTTTAAGATCAAGAGGTGAGTTATTTTATAAACTAAGTTTTTGTTACAAACTGAGGGACAAATTCCCACCATCTATCTAGTTTGATCTAATGGTGGGGATTAACCTAAGATTTAATAAAACAACCTAAGTCCATATTTTTTTTCTTGTTCTTTTTGTCTATCCTATTTTTTTTTTTTTTTTATTTTTTTTTAATTTGCGTTTTTTTTTACGTTTTTTTCCGTTTTTCACACATATTCGTCGGTTTTTTACGTTTTCGTCAGTTTTCTTACGTTTTCGTTCGTTTTCATACATTTTCGTCCGTTTTCATACGTTTTCGTCTGTTTTCTTACGTTTTCGCTCGTTTTCATACGTTTTCGTCTGTTTTCATATGTTTTCGCTCGTTTTTATATGTTTTCGTCTGTTTTCTTACGTTTTGACCCATTTTCATACGTTTCGTCCATTTTAATACGTTTTCGTCCGTTTTTATACGTTTTCGTCCGTTTTTATACGTTTTTGTCCGTTTTTTACGTTTTCAAACATTTTCGTCCGTTTTTATACGTTTTCGTACGTTTATATACGTTTTCATCCGTTTTCGTCTGTTTTTATACATTTTGACCGTTTTTATACGTTTTCGTCCGTTTTCATACATTTTCGTATGTTTTCAGGCCTTTTTGTCCGTTTTCATACGTCTTCGTCCGTTTTTTTACGTTTTCGACTGTTTTCAGACGTTTTCGTCTGTTTTTATACGTCTTCCTTCGTTTTTTGTCCGTTTTCGTTCGTTTTATACGATTTTGTCCGTTTTTATATGTTTCCATCCTTTTTATACGTTTTTGTCCGTTTACATACGTTATCAACTGTTTTCGTCCATTTTCATACGTTTTCATCCGTTTTCGGATGTTTTCGTCCGTTTTTCAGACGTTTTCGCCCATTTTTATACATCACTGTCGGTTTTCAAACATTTTCGTCCGTTTTCGTACGTATTCGTCCGTTTTCTTATATTTTCATCTATTTTCATATGTTTTCATCCATTTCTAAATGTTTTCGGCCATTTTTAGATGTTTTCATACGTTTCTGAATATCGAAAGTATTATTCTTTGATACTCAGAATATCACAAGTGATATTTTGAATATCACAAGTGATTTTCAACTAATGTTTTGTAACATTAAAATCACTTGTGATATTCAGAAAATCGCAAGTGATATTCAAAAACTTACAAGTGATATTCTGAAAATCACAAGTGATATTCTAAATATCGCAAGTGATATTCTAAATATCACAAGTGATTTTCAACTAATGATTTATAACATAAAAATCACAAGTGATATTCTAAATATTACAAGTGATTTTCAACTAATGTTTTGTAACATGAACATCACTTGTAATTTTCTAAATATCATTTATGATATTCTGAATATCACCTGTGATTTTAATGTTACAATGCATTAATTGAATATCACTTGTGATATTTAGAATATCACAAGTGATATTCTGAATATCACAAGTGATTTTCAACTAATGTTTTTTAACATGAAAATCACAAGTGATATTCAGAAAATTACAAGTGATATTCAGAATATTATAAGTGATTTTCACCTTTTTTTTAATTCACGTTTTCTTCACTTTCATACGTTTTCGTTCGTTTTCATACGCTTTTGAATATCACAATTGATATTCACAATATCACTTGTGATTTTCTCAATATCACTAATAATATTTTGAATATCACTTGTGCTTTTCTGAATATCTATCACTTGTGAATATCACAAGTGATATTCTGAATATCACATAATATCACTTGTGATATTCTGAAACGTATGAAAACGTCTGAGAATAGCCAAAAACACAAAATATCAATTGTAGTACTCAATTTATCACTTGCGATATTCAGAATATCACAAAATATGACATGTGATATTCAGATAATCACTTGTGATATTCTGAATTTCACTTGTGATATTTAGTATATCACTGGGGTGATATTCTGAATATCACAAAATATCACTTGTGATATTCTGAAACGTATGAAAACGTCTAAGAATGGCCAAAGATATTGAAAAATGGATAAAAATAAATGAAAACGGAGAGAATATAAGAAAACGGAAGAATATGTATGAAAACGGAAGAAAATATATGAAAGCATAAAAACACGTATGAAAAAGGAAGAAAACGTATGAAAAATAAGACGAAAACGAAAGAAAGCGGATAAAAATGGACGAAAACGCAAGAAAACTGATGAAAACGCAAGAAAACGGATGAATAAGTATGAAACGGACAAAAACACATGAAAGCGTAAAAACACATCTAAAAACGGATGAAAACGTATGAAAAATGGACGAAAATGGATAAAAACGAATGAAAATAGACAAAAACGTGTATAAACGTATGAAAACGGACGAAAACGAATTAAAACGTCTGAAAACGGACGAAAACGTGTATAAACATATGAAAATGGACGAAAACGTAAGAAAGTGAAAAAAAAAAACTTGAATTAAAATAAAAAACGTGAATTTAAAAAAAATGCACATGAATTAAAAAAAAGTGATTTTTTTTTTTTAAAAAAAGGAAAAAGAAAAAAAGTGAATTAAAAAAATGTTGATTAAAAAAAGCTTGAAAAAAGAAAAAAAAAAACAACGTGAATAGAAAATGAGGGATAAAGAAAAAAGAAAAAGAAAAGAAAAAAAAGAAGAAGCAAACGTTGACTAGAAAATAAAGAAGACAAAAAAAGGCCACGTGAAGGGCTAAAAAACACAAAAAAAAAAAATAAATAAATAAAAAAGGAAAAAAAAGAAAAAATCATTGAATAAAAAGAAAGAGAAAAAGGCAAGAAAAAAACATGGACTTAGGTTTTCATATTAAATCTTAGGTTAATCCCCACCATTAGATCAAACTAGATGGATGGTGGGGATTTGTCCCTCAGTATGTAACAAAAACTTAGTTCACAAATTAACTTTTCTCTTAAGATCAAATAACCATCTAAGCATCTAACATCTATCACACTCATCTTATATGGACTTAAGACCGGTTGTAGTAACGAGACATCAAAAGCGCATTCATTGCCGTCACTTCAGTGCTCTATCTTCGGTGCTCTATCAGTTTTCTTTCTCTACAACAAACTTCAACACTAACTTACAGTAATAAGACAACCAACTTGACCACCATTTTTTAAAACATTTAAATTAAAATTTAATTAATAATTAAAAAATAGTACATTAATAATTCAAATAAAATGAAAACATTATAATAAAAATTCAAAGAAAAAGAAATTATAAATTAGTGTACATTTGTTCGACGTCAAATGTGTTCTATTAAATCGGCTTTAAGGCTTAGATGAGTTTCCTCATTTACTAAATGACTAACAACTTGTAACGTTTCTTCATGCATTTGTATGGGACCATCATCACGATGTTGCTCTTCTGGATAAAATTCAGGAGAGATTGTCTTCCCTTTGTCTTTTTTAATCATATTACGTAATATGGTACATGTGTACATCACATCCGTTATTTTCTTAAGAGTAATCGGTCGTGCGAGAGTTTTTATTATAGCTCACTTTCTCTTTAGCATGCCAAACGCTCATTCCACATATTTTCTTGTTGCTTCATACCATGCTTATACCTTATTCGCTTCGTATCATTCACACCTAGCTGTGAAATAGACTTAACAAGAACAAACCATTCCGGATATATCCGGTCAGTAATATAATATGCTCATTTATAAGTCAGGTTGTTAGCCACTAACGGAACCTCTGATTTTTCCCGTCTTTGAAATCATTGAAAATATGCGATTTTCGTATAACGCTGACGTCGTTGTTTGCCCTGAAAACATAAAAGAACGCATGTCAAAACCATAAGTCTTGTGAGGCAACCGCTTCCAATAAAATGAATGAAAATGGCCGGTGTTCACCCGTATAATATTGAGCACAATATGTATTACGGTAATTAGCCCACGGCCAATCCGTACAATCAATGCTTCCTAACATCCCAAGTAACCCATGTTTCTCCTCTTAAAAAGCATAGAGTTTTTTGACATCAGTATAAGTAGGCCTTCGCAAAAACTCGCCTCCATATAAGTTCATAATAGCCTTACAGAAATATTAGAGAGCATCACGAGAAGTTTTTTCACCCATTTGCATATATTCATCTAGAGCACAAAGAACGAATTCGTTACCAACTGACGAATTACAGAGATACACTTTATCAATGGGGAAATGCCAAGTCTTCTCGAACAATCATTGTTTTGTTGAAAATGCGGCGAATTATCCGGTATTTCCTGAATAATGCGTGTGAATATTGATAAGCTCATTTGAAAATGGTCACGGAATAGCTTTTCGTCATATATTGTGTTTTGAGAAAAGTAAGCGGTCACTAGTCGATCATAAGCACCGTAATGATCTCTAGCTATCTTGTTTCGTAGGCTTTTTGGAATTCTAGAAGTAGAAGCTTGATAATTCATATAGTATGTCGCCGCCTCTTTTAGAAACTCTGGCTCCATACTACTAAGTTCTTTTTCATCCGAGGATGTAAAAAAATTTTGTTCTCCATTTGTTTTAGATCAGATGTGTAAAGTGTATTAAGAAGGAAGATAGCCGCTCAATTTTAAACTGGAAAAAATAAAAAAGTGTAAAAAATAACCAGAGAATGACACATGTCCGCATCTCCTATTAATTAAAAAATCCCGTCAAGGGTAAATGATCATTTTACCCTTTTTGCTTTTCACATTCAAACTTCAAATGCACATAACTTTTAAACAAAAAATGTTGGATCGATGTATACTCTAACCAAACTACCTATGTAACTTGTAAAGGCTTAGTAATCTTGAATAACTCCAAAACTACTAATAATGAAACACTGATATAACTCTATTAAATATGCGGAATCTGCTTTAACAAAGCTAAGAAGAATAACAAAACTTCAATGATTATATTAAAACCAAACTTTGAACCTGCTTATTATACAGATTCACTAACAACCCCAATCGCTAAATAACTCTATAATATTGTATGTACATCTATATCTCTAATACCACCCTAGGGGTCCTTTTATAGGCATAAGGAAAACCCTAGTCGGTTTACAATTCTTGTACGATAAGTAAACTAATTCTAAAATATTATAATATAATAATCATAACTTTACATAACAGTCCTTTAACGATTTGCATATTAGTCCTTTAACAATAGCAGTACTTTGACTTTCTTCACACGAGCAGTACTTTGACCTTTATACACAAGCAGTACTTTGATCTTCATACGAACAGTACTTTGACTATATATCCCAACAAAAAAGTTTTAAAAAAAACTGATTTCACCATAATTTATAGATTTAGTCTTCTTTAATTTGGAATAAATCTTGTTAATATTTCAATTTTTTTACATATCAAATGGGTTTTGACTTTCTTATTTTTTTTGCATTTATGACCCTAGCTTTTACACTCATAATTGCTCGAAAGTTATAAATTTTGGTTCATTCTTTATATAGGTTTTCGAAGCACTCAAATCCGATGTCATATTAACGAGATATCACACGTTAAAGATGATGTTTTAGTTATATTTGTTGCACGTAGGGTGTTTGATTAAATGTCTAGCTTAGATTTTTAGAGTTAAAATTTCGTTAAATGCACTGATTTTTGTACCAAAACGCACTATTAATCATTTTATTAATGTAAGATTCAGAAAGTGAATTTTTTGAATGTTAATTTTGTACAAAAATGTATGCATTGCATTTTATTGCTTTTTTAACCATAAATTTGACCATTATTAAATTCAAATTAGAAAAGTTGTAAAACATTAAAGTTATAGACTTTAGGTCAATCTTTATTTACATTTTTGAATCACTCAAATCCAATATCATATAAATGAGATATCACACGTTAAAGATGACATTTTAGTCATATTTGATTATGATAAATACGACTTATGAATAACATAGATCATGAAGAACACTGATTAAGACTGATAACTGATGAACAAACTAACTGATGAACAAGGCTAACTGACAAAACAATATCAATCTACATGTTGTTCACAATAATCAGTTAGTCTTGTTCATCAGTTAATCAGACTTGTTGATGAACTGATAAACAAGACAAGATCAATCTACATGTTGTTCATAAGCGTTCATCAGTCTTATTGATGAACTGAATCACTGATGAACAAAATTAATTGATAAACAAGACAAGATCAATCTACATGTTGTTCATAAGTGTTCATCAGTTAGTCTTGTTCATCAGTTCATCAGTCTTGTTGATGAACTGATGAATAACACTAACTTATGAACAAGATTAACGGATGAACAATTATAAAAAACATGTAGATTGATGTTGTCTTATTCATCAGCTAGTCTTATTTATCAATTAGTCTTGTTCATCAGTTAGTTTTGTTTATCAGTTAGTCTTGTTAATCAGTTCATCAGTTAGTCTTGTTCTTCAATAAAAATAAGTGTTCATTAATAAAAAAAAAATGTTATTCATCAATAAGAAGTTTTCTTTATAAATAAAAAACAATTCTAATCAATAAAATAAGTTGTTTATCGTATATGCTGTTATTAAAAAAAAAAAAAAAAAAAAAAAAAAAAAAAAAAAAAAAAAGCCCATTAGTAAGCAATGTTATTTATCGATAAAAAGAGCAATTTATAGATAAAAAAAGTTGTTCGTCAATAAAAATACTAGTTCTTGAATAAAAACAGTTGCTCATTAAGAAAAAAAGTAATTTATCATTATTTGCTCATTATAGGCGTTGATTATCAATAAAAATGGTTGATCATCAATAAAAATGGTTGTTAATCAATAGAAAAAATTGTTAGCATTGTTCATCAATAAAAATCTATTTTTCATTTTATTAAACACTTTGTGTGCACTAAATATGTGTAAAACCCTATTTTCAAAATGCAATATCTCACTCATATCATATCAGAATTGAATGATTCAAATTTCTAGGTAAAGAACGGCAAAACATATACAACTTTCGTGTGTTTAAGTTTTGTGTGATTAAACCTTTAAGTTGAATAAAAATAGGGCCGAAGTTTCCGAGAATTAAAAAAATAATAATAACCTACTTAAAATCTAAAAAAAAAAAATAATAAAAACTGCGATTTATATATCAAAATACATACCAAGTTAAAGAGAATTGATTTCTAGAAAATTATGGTGAAATCATTTTTTCGTAAAAGTTTGTAGTTTAAGAGTTATGTGTGTTTAAAGTTTGAGCGTGAACTTTAAAAATGGGTCAAATGACCAAATTGCCATTTGACCAAAAAAATTTTTGGTATCTTTCCTGGTCGTTAGATGAATTTTGGTGAGATCTGCCGGTCTATAACACTTTTTAGACCTTTTAATTTTTTTTTTGGTAAAAGGTCAAAACGACCCGGTAAATGTATTATTCCAAAAAACATTTAAGTGCAAAGGATATGGGTGAAGTCCCATATCTCAGCCCGTTACATAGGCGAGAAAGCTTACATAACAAGGAGGACAACTAAAAGGCTTAAAAAACTAAAACTAGTGCTTATGACATGCCAAAAGCACTTACAACTCAAGAAAAAACACAAACAAACTAACCAGCAGCTACCGTGAAAGATGAACTTTCACCTGTAATTGGATTAGCTGATTCTGCATTCACATGTGTAACATGTTCTACATCTTCATCTTCATCGTTCACCAATGCAGTATACGAATTAAATTTAGTAATATTACCTTCCTTAGAAGTATAACTAGTAGACTTCAACTTAGACGACGATTTGGATGCATTACCCTTAGTAGTAGCTACCTTCTTAGGTTCACTAGATGTCACCTTCGGCTCATATCTGACATTCTGTGTAACCGATGTGCCAACGGACTGATTAACGTTAGTAGACTTGGCTTTACCCTTCTTCTTTTTCTTACCCACCGTTTGGAAACCATCATTATTAAGAATCACAGTGGGAGTTGCAACATGTGAAGTAGAAACAGCAGGAGGACTCACCACCTATTTAGGACATTGATCATGAGTATGCCCAAATATTTTGCATATATCACACCTGGGAGGCCTCAATTCATTTTAAACACGGATTTTCTCTTTAGTAAAACCCTCCCTAGAAAGTGAAGGAAAACCAATAGTAACAACCTCCACAAGATCAACTTCAGAGTTAACCTCAATAAGGCATCTAGCAAAAATACTTCTACCCCACGATTCCTTACACATAGAAGTCGTGTAAGAATCAAGCATAACATGTTTACCAATAAAATTAGCAATCAAATTAATACCATCCTCTTCAAAAACTTGAAGAGGAACAGCATGCAATTTAACCCAAATCGGAATGCTAGTCAATTCTTCCTTACGCAAGCAAGTATCCATAGACTATTTCTTAAGAATAATTGGAGATTCACGTATCATCCAAGGACCACCTTCCAAAACAGCTTCTACACCAACCAACGTATCAAATTCGAAGAAAAAGAATCCTTTGGAATTCAACATAATCCTTTTTAGGCCATGTTTCGCCCAATTATTCCTAGCATAGTATTCAACAACTGGAAACGCCATCCTTTTTCCAATAAAATAGCCATACAAAGTATGTTCTAACCATGAACTAACCTTTTCAACAACTTTACGGGGAATAAAGATGTTTACACCTTCACAAACTGGTTCAACATCCACAGGAATAGGAGACTCATGTGAAGATTTAGAGGTATGTTCTGTAGAAACGTATCTTTGCTTGATTTCAATGTTTGGTGCAATAATAGATTATATAGAATACAATATGGGCCAGTATACACAACAGGCCTAAATTAATCCAATCCTATTCTATTACTAACGTCTAACACTCCCCTGCAGTTTGAGCGGGAATAGACCAAACACTCAAGCTGTCACGAAACTTAGCAAACAAGGCGGATGGTAAACCCTTGGTAAAAATATCAGCATACTGAAACCGAGAAGAAACATGTAGAACTCGAACCTGATCAGTAGCAACCAAATCACGAACAAAATGAATACAATCTCTATGTGCTTCGTCCGTTGATGCTGAAAAGGATTAGCTGATAAGTACACGGCACTCACATTCTCACAATAAACAATAGTGGCAGAGGACAAAGGTGTATGAAGCTCACGAAGTAGATTCCGAAGCCAACATGTCTCAGAAACAGCATTGGCAACACCACGATACTCAGCTTCAACACTGGAACGAGAAAGCGTCGGCTGACGCTTAGAGGACCATGAAAGTAAGTTGTTACCAAGAAAAACACAATAACCCGAGGTAGACCGTCGAGTAGTAGGGCAACCAGCACAATCGGCATCCGAATAAGCAACCAAGGACGCAGTGGTAGAAGAAAATAATTGTAAGCCATAATCTAGAGTCCCCTGAACATACCGTAAAATCCTTTTGAGAGCAGAGAAATGAGGCTCTCGAGGATCATCCATATAAAGGCAAACCTGCTGAACAACATATGTAATATCTGGCCTAGTGAAAGTGAGATACTGAAGAGAACCTGCAAGACTCCGATATAACTTACGATCAGAAACCGGATCACCGTCATCACCCAATTTAGACTAAGTGTCAACAGGAGTCTGAGACGGGTTACAACCAACCATATGTGCACGCTCCAAAATCTCCATAGCATACTTACGCTTTGACAAAAACATCCTAGAAGAGTCACGCATAACCGACACACCCAAAAAATAGTTAAGAGCACCAAAATCAGTCATAAAGAACTCCTTATACAAAGAAGCAATAATCTGCTGTAATAAACTATCAGAGGAAGTGAGCACAATATCATCCACATATAGTAACAGAAAAGCAGTATCATCACCATATCTACAAATAAATAATGAAGAATCACACCGACTCGGAGTAAACCCAACAGTAGTAATGTAAGTAGCAAACCACTGAAACCATGCCTGAGGTGCCTGCCTAAGACCATAAAGAGACCACTGTAATAAACAAACATAATCTGGATGCTCTGGATCCCGAAAACTGGGAGACTGATGCATATAAACAGTTTCAGCTAAATCGCCATGTAATAACGCATTCTTGACATCAAGCTGGTGAACAGGCCACTGTCGAGAAATAGCTAAGATGAGAACAGTCCGAATGGTACCCGGTTTAACAACCGAACTAAACGTCTCATAAACATCAACTCCCTCAATTTGCGTGCTACTGTTGGCAACAAGACGTGCCTTGTACCAACTAAGAGTGCCATCAGCCGAATACTTATGACGAAACAACCACATACAATTAACAACATTGACACCCTCAGGCTGAGGTACACGTTTCCAAGTTTTATTCTTAACAAGTGCATTATACTCATCGTATATAGCATTGTGCCAATTTGGATCATTAAAAGCATCCTTATAGGACCTAGGGGAAGGAGAAGGGTGAAAGGGAAAAACACGCAACATTCTTATTCAAAACCCACGATGTACGCAATGTACTTTCAAAATTACCATTGTACGCAATATATTTTCAAATTTGATACAATGTACGTAATATGACCTGGAACCAGCAGGTTACCAGGTTTTCAAGTTTGGAAATATACAGGAATGGCCCCTGTGGCTTGCGTTGACTTTCACCGGTCATCCTTTAACTTTTTTATCACTTAGAAAAGTTACAGTAATGGTCCTTATGCTTTGCATTGAATTTCACTTTTAGTCCGTTTATATACCTTTTCACCCGTTAGTCCGTTATACCAAAGATTGTTTGCAATATTAATCCTTTATAAAAAAAATTTCTAATTTCTTATTCCTAAAAAAAAATTCTGAAAAAAAAATTCAAAAAAAATACTAAAACTAAAGTTTTTTTTCGAAAAACTTTTTATCCGGAAAAAATAATTCGATTTTTTTTTAGAAAAAAATTCCTAAAAAAAGAATTCTAAAAATTTTTTTTCTAAAAAAATTCAAACAAAATTTCGAAAAAAATTATAAAAAAATTATTTTTGTGGAAAAACTTTTTTTCCGAAAAAAATAATACAATTTTTTTTAGGAAAAAAAATTCTAAATAAAAAAGTTTCTAAAAATTATTTTTCTAAAAAAGAAATTTAAAAAAAAATTGAAAAAATTATTAAAAAAAAAAAAAACTTTTTTGTTGAAAAACTTTTTTTCTAAAAATTATTCGATTTTTTTTAGAAAAGAAATTTCTAAAAAAAATCTTTTTCTAAAAAATTATATTCGGAAAAAAAGTTTTTCCACAAAATTTTCTTTTTAGAATTTTTTTTTTTTTTTTTTTTTTAAATTTGAATCCAAGGGGCGGCAGCCCCTAGCAAGATCCAAGGGGTAGCGCCTCTAGTTGGGGCCGATATTTGGTATAGAGTGCTATGTTAAAAATGCACTTGAAAATAAAATTCCCGGTAATTTGGACCTCAATTTTGCCCTTTGGTTTAACTGTTTTCGGTTTTATTGGTCATATATTCTTAAAAATTTTCTTAGAATTTTTTAGAAGATTAAAAAAAAAAAAAAAAAATCTAAAAAATTTTTTTTGGAAATTTTTTTTTCCGAATAAAATTTTTTAGAAAAAGATATATTAGAAATTTCTTTTCTAAATTTTTTTTTTTTGGAATAATGTTTTTCCAAAAAAAAGTTTTTCCATAAAAAAAAAACTTTTTTTTTAGAATCTTTTCAAAATTTTTTTGGAAATTTCTTTTTTAGAAAAAAATTTTTTAGAAATTTTTTATTTAGAATTTATTTTCTAAAAAAAATTTGAATTATTTTTTTTTGGAATAAAAGTTTTTCTACAAAAATATTTTTTTTTATAATTTTTTTAGAAATTTTGTTTGGAAAATTTTTTTTAGAATTTTTTTTAGGAATTTTTTTCTAAAAAAAAAATTGAATTATTTTTTTCGGATAAAAAGTTTTTCGAAAAAAAAACTTTAGTTTTAGTATTTTTTTGAATTTTTTTTTTTCAGAATTTTTTTTAAAAAAAATAAAATTAGAAAACTTTTTTTATAAAGGACTAATGTTGGAAACAATATTTAGTATAATGGACTAACGGATGAAAAGGTATATAAACGAACTGAAAGTGAAATTCAATGCAAAGTATAAGGACCATTACTGTAACTTTTCTAAGTGAAAAAAGTTAAATGATGATCAGTGAAAGTCAACGCAAGCCACAAGGGCCATTCCTGTATATTTCCAAACTTGGAAACCTGGTAACCTGCTGGTTCCAGGTCATATTACGTACATTGTATCAAATTTGAAAATATATTGCGTACAATGGTAATTTTGAAAGTACATTGCATACATCGTGTGTTTCGAATAAGAATGTTGCGTGTTTTTAGCTTTCACCCGAAGGAGAAATAGTAGGCATGGTAGGATAAGTAACAGGAGATGTGGTAGAGGTAAATCCCAATTTAGCCAACAAGTGGTGCAATGTTTGCATGTCCGAAGAATAAGAACTCGACACAGTAGATAATGAACCTGAACCACGAGGTAGTAAAGTAGACTTGTCATGAACCCCATTGTGAAGATACCGACACGCCTCACCAAAACGACAATGTCCCTTAGCAAACAGAAAACAAGGTTTGTTTACCTTTTCCAATGGATTAGACGAGCGCCGAGCATTATTGTTATTCGCCAACAAGACCATAGGAGAAGCAGATGTGGCATCCACAAGCGTATCTTGAACCTTGGATTTCATACGCATCTCTTGCGTGGTTAACAAAGAACGAACCGTCTTGAAATCGGGAAAGGGTTCCCGACTAACAATAACTGTAGAGATCATATAATACGTGTTGGGAAAAACTTCCAGTGCAAACGTAACAATATCATCATTGCTAAGAGGAGAACCAAGACCAGCTAAAATCGAAACAATTGACTCAATTTTCTGAAAGTATGTGATGCGTGGGGTTTGCACCAGGCTTTACCTCTCAAGGGATCTTGTGAAGCTTACAACCCCCACCAGGCAGTGTACCTGATCGTTGTAGTATAGTATAATGACAAGTACCGGGGGATTGATCGTTCAGCTAGGAATAGTGTCGCTAGGATTAGAAAAACCTAATTACTAGTTCTAGGGATGAGAGATGATTCTTTTTGTATTTTTATAATTTTTTAGAAAGCAAGTAAATATCTCGGGTTTTGAAGGATTTGGGCGGAATTAGTTGCTAGTCAACTAACCCAATACTAAGATGCAATCAAAATAAAATACTAGAAATGAAAATAAAACTAAATTAAACTAAGGTTGTGAGCAATAAGTGGAGAAATGTGTTTACTTAGATTTCACTACTCCATAGATATCTTTTACACGTTAATTACTTGTTATAGTTGCGTTGATGACGGATTGTATTCCTTAATACCATTCATGGGGTGGCGTACTTAACTCCCCAATCCTATGAGTGCCTACTTCACTCCTATGTCGAGCCGGCTAAGAAGCTCCTAACATGTGATCATTAGAATTTACTCATGCATTAAATACAATGAATAAAACCTAGTACACATCGGTTCATGTTTCCTAAGACGTTCAAGCATGTTACCATTTGGAGATCTGCCAGTTTTCTTAAGCCTAACATTGAAATCATTCATCCAATACAACCATAAACAAGTAATCAACACATAATCAACATCTAGGTTTCATTAGATCTAAGCAAACACAAGATAAATCTAGCCTAGCATGGTGGAATCAAGACAAGCACAAGATATAGACAACCAACACATAGACATATTGATTGAATTAGAAGAACACTTATCTCAATAACACATGTAAGCATTCAAGGGCTGAAAACCCTTGAAAAAGCTGTAAAATTCGTATATGGTTCGGCCTTAGGGTTTCTCCAAACTTGTTCCTCTTAATGAATGAAAATTAGAAAACTATATATAGATAATTGAGGCTGACGGCGTCAAGAACAACCTTGTGATGCCGTCATCTCGCCGCCAAAAGAATCCTCGGACTGCCTTGATCTACATCTGACGCCGTCACGTATTACACTTTTCCAGGCCGTTACGTATTTAACTCTTGACGCTCTTCCTTGTGATGCCTTCATTTCTGTACTGGGCCGTCATGATTTTTACTCTTGACGCCGTCAACTTGTTACTCTTGACGCCGTCACACACTGTTCCCAGCTTGGAAAATTAAGTCTTTGGCGTTTTCTTCACTTTTATGCTCCAAAAACGTCCGAATTGCTTCCTTTTCCAGTTTTCACTCCTAAAGTGCCTAAAATCAAAAAAAGGAACGATTTAGGGCAATATTTGATCAAATAAATTCAATTCCGGGCTTAAATGACCCCCTAAAAGTGGTTCATTTTTCGCCTCATCAGTATGCATCAATTGTTAAATCCACAAGCTTCAAATTCCATAACTCCGCGTTCAAAGCAATAGCTCTTGGGCGTTAATTTTCTTGAAAAATATTCTCAAGAGATACCCATGTCTCCTTGGCAGTTGTGGGATTAAGGAGAACCAAACGTTTCTGAAGATTCGAGGTAAGCGTGGAAAAAATCCAAGACCTAATAATGAAGTCAACCTTGAGCCGTTCTGCATCCTTAGTCAGAGGTGGAGGAGGTGTAGTAGAGGAGGATGCGGGTGGATCAACTAGATGTTCCAAAATGTTGGAATTATAATATCATGACATGCATATAAATAAACCAATAACATCAAGTACGCATAGCGGAAGCAATTATATCAAGGCCATATAATATGTAATTAATTAATCAAATATAAATAGTAAACGTACCGTAGTGATTCTAGCCGGAACAAGAATCAATTGCAATCTTCAACTCAAGAACCCTAATTAGGGTTTACGTGGATTCAATGAATAAATCCAAGAAACAAACAATGATGTGTTTGATTCACGATCTTGTACACACGTACTACTTCAAGTAAATATTTATGCAAGTAAAACAAACACAAACACTAGAGAACACAAAATTTCGACTCCCTTAAACTTTAATGGGGTGTCGAAATCCTTGCTAGGAGAAGAGGAGAGAAAACACTTATGATTAGGTGTTCAAGTTATGAGAAAAGAATGAATCCTTGTGTGTTTATAATATAGGATAAAAAACTTAGAACAAAAGCTACACCAAGGGATGTGGGATCCCTATGGCCGATCGGCCCATGCAACCTGCAAGGGGTTCTAGAGCCTTCTTGACATTCCAATTTTCATCTATAGTCCCTTTCCTTTTATTCGTCTAACGGTCGTTAGCCTTTTCCATTAAATGTTAATGATCGTTAAGTGTTTACGTTCTAATAATTAATATAACATTTATATATAATTATTACTCATTTACTTTTCATACGTAAAGTGTGCAATCCCATGATCTCGAGTTCGATCCTAACACACAACTATTATTTTATCGTCTATAAAACTAACAGCTCCCACTTAGACATATCATAATAGTGTGATCACATCGGTTAGCGTCTTGCAACACACTGATGCCTCTAGTACAACTCGAGTAAGGCTCCTGGAAAACCTTTTAAGGATTTCTCATTATTATTATCCCTTTGTTACTAATACCACGTTAATAAGGATATGGATCTAAATCATTCCTTATTTAACCATTCTGTTTCTCGTTGTTAGTGATTGACAAGATTACCAAATCTTCTGAACATTTCAGAAAGACCTTGGGCGCAGCCACACAAACACCTTGACAACCCTACGAGGGGCCCAGCAGTATTAAACTCCAAAAATTAATTTGAAGGAACAAATTCTATATTGACTACAAGCAAACACACAAACTTTGTAACACTTCCGAAAATAACCCTTATGACTACCAGTTACATATAGTGTTAAGTTGTTCTACAAAAATGTACTACATTTATGACCGTTATCTTGTATCTCAAGTCTGAGGATAACTTCTTATGATTTACTTAATGACAAGATCTATAAAGGAACATCATATAGTCGGGATAAGTCCTATAATCAGTATCATCGAATATCATCTGAAATGGCATGTCTACGCATCAATATAATTGAAGTATATTATACCAACCTTCAGATTTGTCTTAATTTAATAATATCCCATATTATTAACTGACAACGGACAATTTAGAATAACTTTTATTCACGGATTTAAACATGCAAAAATAGGACAACAATAATTAACAATAAAAATAAACATACCAAAATACTTTATTTCATTAAAATAATAATTGTTTACAATATCCTTTATCCAAATACTAATCACAGTTATGCATGAAACTACTAGCTAATTTAAGCCCAATTCCTTTGGCTAATTCATTAACCTTTTCTTTCGCCAAAGCCTTAGTGAATGGATCAGCTAAATTATCATCTGTGTGAAATTTCAGCAGATTTATTTCACCTTCGTTAACCTTTTCTCGAGCAAAGTGATACTTCCGTAGAAAATGTCTGGTGCCTCTCATGACTCCAGGTTCATTGGCAAATATGATTGTAGCAGAATTGTCACAATACATATTAATAGGTAATTCAATTGAAGGCATAACACCAAGCCCTTAAATGAATTTCCTAATCCAAACAGCCTTCATAGCAGCTTCTGAAGCAGCAATGTATTCAGCTTCTGTTGCAGACATCGCAATTGTACTCTGCTTCTTGCTCTTCCAGTCTACTGCTCCTCCATTGATAACAAAGACATAACCCATCTGAGACTTCGAATCATCTCTATTAATTTGAAAGGACGCATCACAGAAACATGTTGCAGCTGGTTCTCCACCATATACTAAAAACATATCTTTTGTATTTCTTAAATAATTAAGAATATGCTTAACAATAATCCAATGCTTTTCACCTGGATTCTGTTGAAATTGACTGGTGATATTTTGAGCAAATGCCACATCTGGCCTTGTGCATTTTACCGCATACATAATAGATCCTATAGCCGAAGCATAAGGAACTTTACTCATGCGAGCCACCTCAGCAGGTGTTGAAGCACAAAACTCATTACATAAGCCATGTTTTACTTCCATCGGCAAATATCCTTTCTTGGAATTTTGCATATTGAATCTTTTCAATATTTTGTCAATGTAAGCACTTTGACTTAATCCAATTAACCACCTTGATCTATCTCTATAGATTTTGATTCCCAGAATGTATGCAGCTTCTCTTAAATCTTTCATAGAAAAGCACTTTCCAAGATATGCCTTAACTTTTTGCAAACTTGGAATGTCTTTTCCCATGATCAATATGTCATCAACATATAAAATTAGGAAAATTACATTATCACTCCCACTAGCTTTGTGATACACACATGGCTCATCAAGATTCTGAGTAAATCCAAACTTTTTAATCTCAGAATCAAATCTCTTGTTCTATTGTCATGATGCTTGCTTCAATCCATAAATGTATCTTTGAAGTTTGCATACACGATTTGGAAACTTTAGATTTTCAAACCCTTCTGGCTGTGCCATATAGATGTCTTCATCTAGATGACCATTTAAGAAAGCGGTTTTCACATCCATTTGCCAAATCTCATAGTCATAGTACGCTGCTATAGCTATGGGAATCCTAATAGCTTTTATGTCTGCTACAGGAGAAAAAGTCTCCTCGTAATCAATTCTAAAAGTTTGAGTAAAACCTTTAGCAACCAGACGAGCCTGATAGGTGTGTGCATTTCCATCCATGTCAGTCTTAATCTTATAGAGCCACTTACTCCCAACTACCTTGGCACCAGGAGGAAGGTCTACTTCAATCCAGACTTCATTATCTTTCATGGATTGTATTTTCCCATTCATAGCAGCTTTCCATTTATCCCTTTCAGGACTATTAATGGCAGCTCTATAACTAGTAGGTTCATTAAGATCCCCTAGTATAGTTTCCTCAACCTCTACTTTAAGATATAGACGGTTAGGAGCTTTCACAGGTCTAGAAGATCTGCGAATGGGAACTACTTCAACATCCGGTGGAGGACCCAGACTTTCAGGTTCTACAGGAAGTGTGCTAGTGTTTTCTGAAGGTAATGCATTATCTTGATCATATTCTAGATCATAGATTCTCCCACTGACTTCTTGAGATACAAGATCTTTTTCAAGAAATTCTCCATACCTAGCAACAAACACTTTGTTCTTAGGTGGGTAGTAAAAGTAGTAACCCATTGTTTCCTTTGGGTATCCTACAAAAATGCACTTTACAGATCTTTGTTGGATTTTATCTGGTGAGTCACGTTTAACATACGCCTCACAACCCCAGACCTTTAAATAAGACAAGTTTGGAGCTTTTCCAGTCCATATCTCATATGGTGTCTTATCAACCTACTTCGTGGGAACCATATTTAAAATACGAACAGCTGATTCTAGAGCATAATCCCAAAAAGACAAAGGGAGATTAATAAGATTATACATTGATCGAACCAAGTCCAACAATGTACGATTCCTTCTCTCAGATACACCATTTTGTTGTGGAGTATATGGAGATGTGAGATTCTGGACAATTCCATTCTCAGTTAAGAAATCTTTAAAATCTTGACTAAGGTATTCACCACCTCGATCAGAACGAAGAGCTTTAATCTTCTTTCCTAATTGCAACTCTACTTCTGTTTTGAAAACTTTAAATGTTTCAAACACCTCATGTTTATGTTTAAGTAAATAAACATAATTAACCATAACGGCTGAAATCATCTGTAAAAGTTAAGAAGTAAACAACACCTCTCCTAGACACGTGTCTAAGTGGTCCACACACATCAGTATGTATTAAACCAAGTAGATCTGAAGCTCTTTCCATATTGCTATGAAAAGGTTTCTTAGTCATCTTCCCAGAAATATGAGACTCACACTTATAAAATGACTCATCATTGATATTTTTCAAAAGCCAATCTTGTTGCAGCTTTTGCATGCAAGCCTTGCCTATATGGGCAAGTCTACAGTGCCAAAGGTAAGAAGAATTCAAGTCATACTTCATTCTCTTACTTATGCTATACATTGAATTATTATTATTGGACATACAATCATTCATATCAATTTCAAACACACCATTCACAGCAACATCATTAAAATAAAATACACTATTTAAAGAAACATAAATTTTATTGCCATCAATAGTATGAGTAAAACCAAGATCCAACAAACATGAAAAGGAAACAACACCTCTAACAATAGAAGGTGTATAATGACAATTGCTTAAAATCAGTACTAAACCAGAAGGTAAAACTAAATTAAACACTCCTATGGCTTCAACTACTGCTTGTGCTCCATTGCCACTTGCAGAAATTGCTCCCCATAAGATAGTCTCCTTTCCTCTCTAAACCATTACAGTGTATTACAAATGTTAATACCACATCGAGTATCATATACTCAGGAATTTAATTTACGAGATAAAGTAAATAATTCAATAACAAATAAGTTACCTGAAGTACTGGCGCCCACGTGCCCAGTCTTCTTAACCTTATTATGTTGCAAATCATCCAGATAAAGAAGACAGTTCGTCTTCCAGTGACCCATCACCTTGCAGTAATGACATCCTTGATCCTTTTGTGGATTATCCTTCTTAGGAGGGTTCTTTTTAGGTTGAGGAGGTTGATGAGCCATAACTTGCTTATTCTTATCACCCTTACCCTTACCCTTACCCTTCTTCTTGTTCGCACTTGGCTTGTTAATTCTACCCCCTTGAATAGCAAGTACCTGGGGTGCAGGAGCCTTTAGTGGTAAACCTTTCTCATAATCAATGAGCAGTGCATGCAATTCACTTACTATCTTCCTCACGCAATGCATATTGAAGTTCCGCACAAAATCACTAAATTCCTTGTTAAGGGATCTATTGATTAAGTTCACAGCCATATCATTGTCATAGGGTTTACCAAGTGTTTGTAGTTGATCCATGAAACTCTTCATTTTCAACACATAAGCACTCACAGGTTCACCATCACCCTGCTTACAACCATGTAGAGCCTCCATCAAATCATAAATCTCTACATTTGATGGTTTCTCATATAGTTTCTTTAGTTCATCAATCATGTTCATGGGGAAGAATTCTTCAAACTGCCTTTGTAAAGCAGGTGACATCGCCCCTAACATTAAAGCGGCCACATCAATATGTTCCTTATAAACTATTTTTCAATCGGCCTTAACTTCATCAGTAGCAGTTGGACCAGTTGGTTCAGCAGGACAAGGCGTCTTCAAGATTTCAAGTTGATTAGTCACTCGCAAGACAATCCTGAGTGAACGATACCATTCAATGAAATTCTCTAAGCCAGTCAATTTTTCTCGTTCAAAGTAAGCCATGAATGCAGAATGTAAGTTGGTGTTATCAGTTTGAGCCATTTCTACAGATAAAGAAAGTTCAAAGCATTAGTATTTTTGATAGTACAACTTTTCAAGAAAATAAAATACGCAAGGAAATCATATCCATAGAATTATCTTGAAAACTAGGATCCACCATAAACATAGTTTCATTACATCAGTTGATCTGCTAGTAATGAAAGTACAATATGAGGTAACTTGTCATACAATAATTGACATAACATTTTTTCCAATTCCTAGATTTATGGGATTTACAATCACAAACTTTTGTATTGTAAGCATGTTTGATCCCCATCTTAGTGCCTTGAGTCCAAGATCTCACTTCCTACTCAATTTAAGTCGTCTAACTTAAAAACTGCAAATTCATAAATCCATTACATCAGTTGATCTACTAGCAATGAAATTATGAAATTTACCTCTCCATTGCAATCTAGCCAAGCTCTCACATGACGTAAACTACAACTTCAAGTGTTCTTAATTAGATGGCATTTGACTTAATTTTATAAGGGTATTAACTTTGACGTGTGATCAAAATAATGTATGAAGAAGCATGCATACAACTTCATAACATTGGTTTTATAAAACATTTTTTATTACCAATTCACTAAGAGTAAAGTAGCAAAGTTTTGATTGAGGTATCGGGTTCACCAATTAAAGAATTACCAACAATTATCGTCCACTTGTATCGTACTTTTGCATAAGCCCTAAGGCTTAGTGTTTCGGATAATCATTGTGGAATTGTGGTGAATTCACCCTTAAGATGACAATGTACGTAATATGGTGATATAGGTAAGTCTAGATCAGCACACAAGTGGTTGTAGAGAACCGATAGGTGCATGGTCTTTAAAAACCCTCTCTACAAGCACATTGTATGGCGACTTTCGGTCCGCCTTTCACACACTATGTACAAAAACATCAATCAACCAATCCTTTGAAATTTAATCTCTTAAAACCAAAACAGTTTCACCATTTATTTAGTCCATATTATTTTTTTATTAAAAAAATCACCCTTTTTTGTTTATAAACATGTCTCACATAATAATAAACAAAAAACAAGTAATACATAATTAAAAATAAAATAACCAAATAAACATATACATAACATAACAATTAAATATGTATAAACATGTAGCCACATGCAAATTTTATTCAATAATCCTATTAATAATCAATCTAGGTGTATAATTCATTTATTCAATTAGGGCTTTCTTCTTCAAAGGAAAAGATCCACATACATCGATAAATCAATTGGGTAAGCCAAAACTAAATAAACACCACATAGCACGTAATTGATTAATTAATATTGGAATCTTCCTCAATTCAACATCTATTAATAAATTTACATGTTACGATATAACTTAACATTTAATTTATATATCCAATTTGAACCATTTAAATCATCACACAATTAAATCCATGCAAATATGCACTTTTCATGGAATATGCTTAACAATTAACATATTGCTTCAAGATCGTATACTGAAACGCATAACCAATTACATGACATCCTAGGGTTTCTAATCATATTAAAATCAAAACCAAAACCCTAAAAATCTAATAAGGTCAATCGACCTGAAAAAATAGGGTTAGGAATATGAAAACCCTAAAAAACATGTAATTAAACGAATCAAAATTCAATTTTTATGCGTTTCGATAATTAATTACACATTATAATGGCTCATGATGCCACTATTGGAATTATAATATCATGACATGCGTATAAATAAACCAATAACATTAAGTACGCATAGCGGAAGCAATTATATCAAGACCATATAATATGTAATTAATTAATCAAATATAAATAGTAAACGTACCATAGTGATTCTAGCCCGAATAAGAATCAAATGCAATCTTCAACTCAAGAACCCTAATTAGGGTTTACGTGGATTCAATGAATAAATCCAAGAAACAAACAATGATGTGTTTGATTCACGATCTTGTACACACGTACTGCTTCAAGTAAATGTTTATGCAAGTAAAACAAACACAAACACTAGAGAACACAAAGTTTTGACTCCCTTAAACTTTAATGGGGTGTCGAAATCCTTGCTAGGAGAAGAGAAGAGAAAACACACAAGATTAGGTGTTCAAGTTATGAGAAAAGAATGAATCCTTGTGTGTTTATATAGGATAGAAAACTTGGAACAAAAGATACACCAAGGGATGTGGGATCCCTGTGGCCGATCGGCCCATGCAACCCACAAGGGGTTCTAGAGCCTTCTTGACATTCCAATTTTCATCTATAGTCCCTTTCCTTTTATTCGTCTAACGGTCGTTAGCCTTTTCCGTTAAGTGTTAACGATCATTAAGTGTTTACGTTCTAATAATTAATATAACATTTATGTATAATTATTACTCATTTACTTTTCATACGTAAAATGTGCAATCCCGTGATCTCGAGTTCGATCCTAACACACAACTATTATTTTATCATTTATAAAACTAACACAAAATACCATAGCCATGACATAGATGAGAAAAATAATATACCCATGAGAAGTAATTCATCTCATCAACGTCAAGTTTGATTGGAACAAAGGTGGTTAGGTGATTCATAGCCATAAGTTTATCGGACAAAGTAAGGACCGGTGGTGGGGGGGGGGGGGGGAGTTGTATCCGTAGTCATGGTAACAGTTGAGTAGGTGATGTTAGGGTTTAAAGATGGTTTGCGTTTACACTCCTCACAAACCAGCGAAGATAAATTTACTAGGGACAAAGAGAAGCATAAATATTATCTTAATAGATTTATAAAAATCTTCGATATTATCAACGAATCAAGTGTCTTTGTCAATATACGAATATTAAATAGCAGGTGTCTTAAAAACCAATCACTAACAATCTTAATATACGAATATTGAATATGAATCCACAAATTATCTTACTATGCGAACCAGGTGTCTTAAAAACCAATCACTAACAATCTTGGATCATGCTACCACTTATCAGTGACAAAGTAACACCAAATCCAGTAACAACACTTCAATCTAACAGTAACCAGTAACAAAGTAAAACCAAATCGAACAATAAGAATAAAAAACAAACCAGACAAACAGTGATGATGGATTAAACCGGTCGACAACACACTTGGTCGACAAACAAATAAAACACCCGTCAACAACACCAATGGTCGACAAACAGAAAGCGTGAAACAAACTAGAAAAAAATCGACAGATTAGGGTTAAGAGGTTTGCTGAAGCAGTAGAAGGAGAGGGAACCAGAAAACTTAAAAACGTGAAGTTTAGAGTTAATTGTGCCGAAGGTGAAGATCAGTTTGGTTTGATACCATGTAGAAACGTATCTTTGCTTGATTTCAATGTTCGGTACAATAATAGATTATATAGAATACAATATGGGCCAGTATACATAACGGGCCTAAATTAATCCAATCCTATTCTATTACTAACGTCTAACATGTTCAGCCTTAAAAGCCTCCCACAAACCTAGAATTGCTTCTGTAGCTATCTTTCGAACATCATTTTCCAACTCATCCCACTCTGGGAATTTACCAGCATCCAAACCTTTAGTGAAAGCATCAATGGCCTCTAGTGTTTTAATCGACACACCCATCAAAGCCTCAATAAAAGCTTGCATACTCATAATAGAAGACTTAATACCTGAGTCATGTATAACTCCAGAAGCTTGTGGAATCGGCTCCACATGAATAACAGTAGGAGAGGTTGAGACATATGGAACTGACTCCACATGATCCCTACAATTTTCAATCTAAACATGAGGAGATGTATCACAAGAATTTTCAACTAACAAGTCAAGTATAGGCTGCGTCGCCACACCTGTAACATCCTTAGGTCGAGCCTTCTTATGTTTCCTCATAGTCACCTTCGACAAATCAACTGTAGCACTGTTATCTTCAGCCATCGGGCTTGTATTCCCCTCTCCCTTATTCGACATCACAACAGATCAGAAGCCTTAATCCAGCAGATTGCTAAGCATAACAAGAAGATTATACGCCAGCTCTTCAAGCACTACGAGTAAAACCCTAGTTCAAAACTAGGGTTTATAATCTAGATACAAGCAATGATTAAACCATGATAATAAGATGTCCCAATCGGTTTTAATGTTGATTACAAGATTGTAATATATAGAAGAATGAACCGACTGGCAAAACCCTAACTTAGCGATTATATAAAACCCTAGAAATGTAACAGGATCGAATTTAATCCTTACCAGGTACAAACACCAACTTTAGTAGGATCACATACAAGATGTAATCAAACTTAATCAAGATTGTAAAGGACATAATCAAGTTCACTCAGAAAGGTGAAAATCGATTTAGGGTTTTTGTTTGGTCGCCAAAATCGTCAAGGAGGGGGGAGAGTCCTACTCCGTATAAATTTTAGTTCATGAATTTTTAATTTATGTAGACTTTCTATTGGATTGTTACTCTAAGAAGGAATGTGGTTAAAAGTGAATGAAAATGAATATTTTTTTTTTATTATTTTTTAATCAAAAATGCATAACGGATACATTTTTTTATCGTTGGCGCTTGTTTCTTCCTCCCACGACTTGGTCTTGGCATCGACCGAGTCCTCATTTTTGTTCATTGAAGACGGGTGCTCTCATGGCACCATAATAATGGGCGACGCGTCTTGGGTCTCCAAAACTCAGTCGTAAGACCCTTATTATGGCCAGTCTAAACCGACAACCATTTAGTTGATGAACATTGTCAAATGACTCGGGATCATTCCCACTACAAATATGTTTTGGTCACATTTTCAATTGCTTTATATTCATTTAGATACCCTTCTTCATTACAAAGTAATAGAATTCTTCTTATAAGTATCCTTAACAATCATCTTAAATGGCGTTTGGCATAAGTTTAAACACCAAATCTATACTTTAGGATATTTTGGTTATCTGAATAAGGGGGTTCTCTAAAAAATGATGTCAACCTCATAGGATATTTTGGTTATCTTGATAAGAGATATTTTGGTTATATCCTAAAAGGATCTTGCTAACAGATGCCCACTGGGCAAAGGTTAAAGTATCGTTAATAAACATAAACTTTCTTAATTAAGCAAAAAATTTGTTGAATACACATTAAATGAACTTGTAAATTACTATATTTGAACATGATTTTCACTAAAATGAATTAAAATATTTATTTTATAAATAAATTAACCCATACCCACTGAGTAGAGGTTAGCAAAACCCATCTAAAAATAATTCGTGTACTGTTTATATGAAGTTATGAATTATGAAAGTCAAATGTTCATTTATCATTTATCATTTTTACCACGTGATTGATAAACAATGAACAACCGAATGATGCGTTTGGGATGCTGCGAGGAATGACAATGGGTATGAGTTTGATAGTAGTGGTAGGTCCCTCAACTATGAAAGATCCATTTTCCACTCAAGAGTTGTATATGAAATATGGAATATATTAGACTTTCATAGTCATAGTTGTGGGCCCAAGCATTATAAACAAACACAAACTATCACTTTCATAGTGATAGTTTGATTCCCTTAAGAGGAAACCAAAAGCACCCTTAATAATTGAAGCTACACATCTCTCATGAATCATGATGGCTTAAATGGTATTCAATGTATGGGACATGTTAGTATGTTGCTGTACTTTAGTTATTAAGAAAGGCTGACTAGCGTTGGGAGCAAAATGGTAACAATGCTACAAACAAAAAAAAAAATAACATACGTGGCATAGCCTTATCATAATTTGATGTTGATGTTAGAACTTTTGAACATTGAAAGTACATAAACAACCAATGGTTTATAAGAATACATTTAAAATGTTTTATCACTGTTCCAATTAAGTAGCACTGTTGAGTTGAGTTACTCAAATTCCAAATTTTTCATTGTTGCGAAATATTTTCTAACTGATATAATTTGCTGAGATAAATAAATCAGCAATGAGATTTTTTTAAGTAAGAGGTGGTTCGTGATTGAAATAATTTTCTTAGAAGAAATACATATTTAACAAAAAGGCAAATGACACAAAAAGGTATCAAAGCTAGGGTCCATATGCAATCAAGGTATCCATTTTTTTTTTTTTTTTTTTTTTTTTTTATTTTTTTTTTGCATATAAAGGTTCTCAATTTTTTGTTGCGGATTGAGGTTTTTTGCTAACACCCGTTACTAACTAACCCAAGTTTTAAACACCCCTAAAAAGTGATACATTTGTAAAATATTAAGGACCATATCTGAACATTTTAAATCTCGTTTTTATAATAACGATTACACACCATTTTCCCCCACACATAAACCCTAAAACGGTTAACAATACGATTCATAAAATATGAACCTTATTTTGTGTTCTTAAAGGTAATTAATACTAAATGTTATTTTTAATTATGTTAATAACGTCTAAGTTAAGCACAAATTGACTGTTTGTGTTAATTTTCTATGTTTAGCAGGATGGCTTCTTCATCCAAAGGTGATACATTATCATTGGATGTTTATTATAATGGGTATTTCAGTCTGAAACCTTTAACCTATCATAATGCTGATATGCTTACAACCACTGTTGATGTGACCCCTTTAACCTCTAGTGAGTTAAAAAATATTGTCGGAAACAACATAGGTTCAGTAGTGTCTAGCTTGTATTACTTTAATAATGGGTTAAAATGTATTAATTCTGATGATGATCTTAGGCTGTTTGTTGAAAAGTGGGAAAGTAGCGATGAAGGTATCATAGCATTATATGTTTCTCATAAGAATGAATCTTTAGTAGAATACACTGGTGATTATGTTGTTGTAATTTTAAACCCTGCTAGTTATTACAAAGACGCAGATGATGAAAGTGATGTTGCATCACTTGATCATTTATCTGAGGGTGAAAAAGAGTTGAGGCAGGTTAAGATAAAGGAAAGACAAATTTTAGATGAAAAGAAAAAAACAAGGGCAACAAATGAAATTGGTGTATTTGATGAAAGTAAGTTTGTGTTGGAAAATGAAAGTAATGAGAATGAGCATGAAGTAAATCCTTTATTTTCAGACCTAGGTGATGAATCTCAAAAAGAGAAACCTCATGTTGAACCAGAAGTTACACCTGATGAGGATTTGCCCATGAGTGATGAGGATGAGATTGTGTTTGACCCTAATAAAAGAGATTACCCTGTCCATGACCCAAACATACATTGGAAGTTAAAGAAACCTAGATTGGGTGAATTATATGCAGACTTAGATCAACTAAAAGATTGTCTTACCTTTTATGCTGTTGCCAATGGATACCAACTTTGGTATGAAAAAAGTGATAATGAAAAGTTGCTGGTTAGGTGTGGGTTTGATGAAAAACAGAGAAGAAAGAAAAAAGTTCCTAAAGATCCTACTAAGCCTTGTTGTCCTTTTAGGTTAAGAGCTGTTAATATGCATGATGGCAATTCTTGGCATATAAGAACCCTAGTTAATGAGCACACTTGCAGTAGATAGTGTAATCTTGGTCATTTAGTGACTTCAAAATGGATTGCAAGACAATTTGTAGACAAAATCAGGATGTATCCTGATATCAAAGTGGTTGATTTGCAAGAAATGGTGATGAAAAAATATAGGGTTAAGACAACAAACAATCAGTGTAGCAGAGCTAGAAGGATTGCAATATATAGTCTTCAGCAGAATGTTGGAGATCAGTATGACATGTTGGTTGATTATGCTGGTGAACTAAGACAAACCAACCCTGGTACCACAGTGCAGTTACGCATTGATCCTTTAATGGATGGTACACACATGTTCAATAGTTTCTATATTTGTTTTCATAATTTGAAACAGGGTTGGAAAGCAGGATGCAGAAAGGTTATAGGTATGGATGGGTGTTTTTTGAAAGGGGTGTGCCAAGGTCAACTGTTGGCAGCTATTGGGAGGGATGGTAATAATCAAATATACCCAATTGCATGGGCTGTTGTACAAGTTGAGAATACAGACACTTGGGAATGGTTTATTAAGTTGTTAGCAAAAGACCTTGAATTAAAAGATGGGAAAGGGGTCACATTTATATCTGATGGACACAAGGGACTTTACCATGCTGTTAAGAGAGTGGTCCCAATAGTAGAACATAGGTTATGTGCTAGGCATATTTATGCCAATTTTTCAAAGGTCTACCCTGGTGTTCTATTTAGAAAACTGTTTTGGCAAGCATCAAAGTCTACTAATCATCAGAGATTCTTAAATACAATGGAAGAAATCAAGAATGCCTGTGAAGTAGCTTATCAGTATTTGATGGATAAAGAACCATGGACATGGTCAAGATCATACTTCAATGAAGGTATAGTCTTTATATTTGTTGCATCTTATTTGAATAATTACATGACCTCAACTAACTTATTATTTGTAATGTGTTTGACAGGAATGGATTTTGATGCTGTTGAAAATGGTCTGAGTGAATCTTTCAATTCTCATATAAAGAATGCAAGGAGAAAACCAATAATTGGAATGCTTGAAGACATCAGATCATATGTGATGACAAGGAATTACACTTTGATGAAGGAATGTGAAAACTGGACAAGTAATATTTGTCCTAACATCATCAAGGTTTTGGAGTTGAACAAGAAGATTCAAAGGTATATACTTATAAATGTATGCTGATATGAATAAATTCAACCTTTATGTTAACTTGTATTCAGTGTTGCAAAAATCGGCTGAGGCGGCCGATTAATCGGCGATTAATCGGCCTCGGCCCTGGAACTTGTAGGAAATTACAAGGTAATCGGCCGATTAATCGGCCGAGTCAAGAAAATCGGCCGATTAATCGGCCAAAAATCGCAACTCGGCCCCCGACCGCCTCGGGACCGATTCACGATTTTTGCAACATTGCTTGTATTACACTAACAGGAAATGGATTTTGAATCCAAGTGGATGGCAACAGTTTGAAATAAGGTAAGCGAACCAAGAAGCCTATGGTGTGGACTTAGAAAAGAGGGAATGCACTTGCAGGCAATGGCAGTTAACTGGCATAACAGGCATTTATTTCATAAACAAGCAGCCAGAAGAGTATGTGAGCAACTCATTCAAGGTAAGCACATACAAAAATATCTATAAGTTCAATATTTTGCCAGTGGGTGGTAGTGATGTGTGCAAAAAAGGAAGGATGTGCCCATGAAACCCCCATTAAAAAGAAGGATGCCAGGTAGACCCACTTGTGGAAGGATTTATTCGTTCAAACACTTGGGATGTTAATCTTAATAATGTGTTTGGGATATTTATGAATGAATGTGATTTAGCACGCGGAATTTACTAAAACACACTAAAGGAACAAAGGTGGTGAATAAGTAAACGTGAATAATTTAGAGTGATGAACACAACATGAATAACACAAAACGATTCAATATTATTGATGAGATAATACGGGTGATCTAAACTATCACCAGGATTACAAATGTAACCTTGAATCTTTGATATGTGAAAAGGATTTTAAAGGTGGAAGTTATGTATGTAGTGATTGATCTAGTTGTCAAGTATGCTGACTGGTTGTGCATGTGATCTATCTAAGAAGGTGACTTAAGGGTTCCTTTTATAGTATAAGGAGCCCTTATTACAAGTTGTCAAGTTGCTTAATATAATATATTAGAGACTTATCTTATCCTAATATTACACCTTTCAATCCATTTTATCTACTGAGACCTCTGTACTACTTCTACTTAACGTATAACTTTGTACAAAGACTAATAATACAACTAAATATCTCTAAATAAAATATAACAACTTGTCGTTAAAACTGGCAGGACCTTCATCAACTAGCAATACCTTCTTACCCAGAAGGTACTGTTAGTATATCTTCAACATCAACAAAACTGAAGAGGCAGGCTTAACTATCATTTGGCAGGCTCTTCTGGCAGACTCTTTAACTTGTGCATTATATTCCCAACAATCCTCCCCTAAACTTGTTATTCCCTTTTAAAATAACCAAGTTTCTTGTGAATAAAATTCATACCTTGAGGATTTGAGGGAACTCTTCCAAAAACCTTATCTATTTCTCCTTAGACTTTCATATTGATCCAATATGCTTTCCTTCAATCTTTTGACTGCATCAGTTTCTTCTTCACACAATAGCCTGTTGGAGATCAAGACTGATAATACTTCATAGCTTAAAGGATACTCCTTCTCACCTAGCATAAAGAGTTCTATTCCACTCTGAGTGGAAAGATGATGAACATGGCTCATGCTGAAGTGTTCCCATGTAACAGATAAATCATAGTAAGGAAATTTCCAATGTGTATAAGTAGGATTTGGATCATATAATCTGCTGAACTCCACCCATAGCTCTTGCTCCTTTGCATCAGGTTTATACTTGGTTTTCAGCTTCTCTTGAACTAATTCCCACAATTCATCTAAATCCATTCTATTACATGCTCTGAGTAGATTTTCAAAGTTCTTGAAAATCTCAACCTTATTTCCAACTCTTGTTATCTTTCATGCTTTACCAAACTTATCATTGTAGATTTCCCAATCTATGATTGGATGCCTTGCATGTAAAGGTTCAGCCAAAACAACTTGTGGAACATGGACAACCATTTCTCTTGACTGAACAGGAGGCAAGTCTGCTTTCTCTGCTTGATCCTTCTGATCATCTCTTCTTCTTTTGGAAGGCTTTTCTTGTGTATCCATGAGAAAACTGGTTTTGTTTCTTCTGCAAGTCTCTAAGTATAGAAGCTTCAATTCATCAAATGATTTACCTTTGAGTTGATGATCCTTCATGTTCACTTCTCTTTTCAGATATATCTTGAAGAATTTCTTCTGATCTGCCTCAGAATGAGGCATTTTAAATCCTTTCTTCTGATTCTTCTGGATCTGCTGATAGACATCATCCAATGCCTCTTGATTGTATTTCTTAGTGATGAAATCATTGAGCTTGATTGTCATTTCATCTGAGCTAATAGACTCATCACACAACAGAGTATAAGCTTCACCCCTTACAATTAGATCAATGGAAATGATGTATTGCAGCTGAGCATCAAACTTTTCTTGTAGCATTCTTGATTCTTCTTTAGCCCCCATAACTTCTTCTTCATGAAGCTGTTTGGACAACTTTTCATCTACAGCTATCTGAACTTGTTCACTCTTCTTCAACTTTTTAGGCGTTGGTTCATCTTCAACCATAATTTTCTTGCCCTTGTCTTTTGGTGATGATTCTAGACTTGGAGCAGCAGATTGTTCATCAGAAACAAGAAACCTCCCCTGAGGCTGTGATCCTCTTTTTCTTTTGTAGGACATTTGATCAGAACCTTTTAAATTCATAGCCAATAGCCTTTGTATCCCAGAAGGCTCTTGCTCTGCTTCAGCAGTATCTTTTGCACTAACAGGCTCTTTTTCTTGAATAGCAGGCTCTGTTTCTTGAATAGCAGGCTCTTCATAAATCACTTGAGTTCCTTCATGAAATTGAAATTGAATCTCTTCTTCACTTTTAGAACTACCCATCCTCCCCTTTTTGGAAGAGAGACCCAAACCTTCTGCATCTGAACTTGAAGAACTAGAAACAACCAACTGAGATGTTCTTTTACCCTTCAACAATTTCACCTTTAACTCTAACTTCTCAACCCTCTTAACTAGCTTGGTGTTAATCTCCGTAAAGTGTTTGTTTTGACTTTCAAGAGTGGTTTGCAAGTGCTGCACTTGCTCCTTTAGTTCCTTTATAGTCTGAGCATCTACAGTTTGATGTGGAGAAGATTGGGGTGGTGAGTTATGATGTGATAATGATGGAGATGTTGCAGATGGTGTTTGTGTTGGTTGGTGAGATGGTAATGGTATTGGTGATGGTGGTGTGACTGATGGTACTGGTGGTGTGACAGATGGTACTGGTGATGGGTGTGGTGATGAATGATTAGATGATGTGGATGGTTGTTCAGAATGCTGTGGTTACATTTCCTCAAAAAGTGGTACTTCTTCTCCTAGAAAACCAATTTTCATGTTTGAAAACACCTTGTGTGTAAGTTTGGGAGTTTTAAAAGGTTTGTTTGGGGGAAGTAACAAATGTTTTGATTTGTTGATGAGGCACTGAATAAACCTTGGGTACATCAAAAACTTTGTTTCGCTGTCCATATTTTTAACCAATCCTTCAAAAATATATTTTGAAAAGTTGAATTTCTTGTTTGTTGCCAGGCAAATGAGAGCTGCAGCCATGTTACCACTAAACTGCTCCCATGAGGTTTTCTTTTGGCTTAAACAATGAAGGATGGTATGAATCAAAAATCTCCATTGAGGGTTAAAATGTTTTTTAAGAAATGTAAGCTTTGTAGAAGTTACATTATACCCCATTTTTGTCAAATTTTCAAAGATTTTAGCATCAGGCAGTTGACTAATGCCATCTGAATCATCCAAATGAAGATGTCTTCTAATGGATGATTCGGTAAAAGTCTGAGTTCTGCCATCCACTTTGACCATTAAATCTTGAATCCCATCCCTAAGAGTGTTAACTCTAGCCGTTTGCCAAAATTGTGAAATTTGAGATTCAAAAATAGTGGGATTCACGAGTAAAGCAAACCTGATATAAGAATTGTTTAGAAAATCCACTGCTTGATGAAAAGATTCATTGTCATCAGATTTTTCCAGAAATGCTAATTGGTTGTGACGTTTGACAAAACTTAGACGAGCCATGGTGAAAGATTTTAAGGAAAAATTTGATTTTGATGGTGGGATTTTATTGTTGTACTGGTAGAAGATGAAAGGTGAGTGTGAATTGTGATAAGGATTGATTATGAGAAAATTACTTTTGACCGACTATTAAAGATATGGATAAGTAATTTGAAGAGGCGGTCAAAAAGATCTTTTATTATAATAACTTTATCCTTAATTCGAGGAAAACATGAGTAATTCACAAAAATACCCTTTAAAACAACGGCTATATTTTTTAACCTGACAGACTCAACGGCTATGTAGCAGTACCATTTTACTCTTACCAGTACTAAAATTTGAACTACCAGTACCTTGTATTTAGAAATATAACTTGGCAGTCTCTTTGAAATTTTAGTAAAAATCCCTTATAGTTTTTAGCAAACTATCAGCTATCAACGGATTTGATAAGTCTTTACCAATAGCCGTTTGCTTTTGGACTAGTCAGCTCTTTAAGTTTTTAAAACTGGGTGAACTGATTACCTTATAGTTTTTAGCAAACTATCAGCTATCAACGGATTTGAGATGTCTTTACCAAGAGCCGTTTGCTTTGGACTAGCCAGCTCTTTAAGTTTGTAAAACTTGGTGAACTGATTACCATTTTCACATCCTGATTTTGTTATCAATCTTGAGTAACCTGAAATTGTTAGTTGTAAACCAGAAGAACAGAGTGCAAAGCACTTGTTTTATAGCATTGTTAACATTTAAGCATCAAGCTAAACAATAACAGAGCAAACTTTGAACTTGCAGTACCAATTATATACTGACAGTACCTTATGACTAACTAGCAGTACCATGTTTAAAGGTCAGAACTTGTTTATTTTATATACAACAACACATGTTTTTCAAAGATTTATCATACCAATACCTGCTATCAGGTATTTAAACCTACCTAAATCAAAAGCTTTGGTGAGAAGGTCTGCAAAATTCTTTTCAGAATCAATTTTGACAACTTGTATTAACCTTTTCTCATTGCAATCTCTTATGAAATGGTGTCTGATTTCAATGTGATTTGTTTTTGAATGTTGAATTAGATTTTTAATGATACAAATAGTACTGCTATTGTCAATGTAAATAATGGTGTTAAGAAAATTGTACCCATAGTCAAGTAATTGATTTTGGATCCAAAGAACTTGGCCACAACAACTTGCACTTGCAACATATTCTGCTTCAGTTGTAGAGTTGGCCACCATTGTTTGCTTCTTGCATTGCCATGATATGAGTCTGCAGCCAAGAAATTGACATCCACCAGTTGTGGATTTTCTGTCTAGGATTGCATCAGCATAGTCACTATCTGAATAAGCTACCAAATCAAAAGATGATTCCCTTGGATACCATAGACCCAACCTAGGTTGACCCTTGAGGTATCTGAAGATCCTTTTGACTGCTGTGAGATGAGAAACTTTTGGATTTACTTGAAACCTTGCACATACACATACTGAGAACATGATATCTGGTCTTGATGATGTAAGGTACATCAAGGACCCAATCATTGATCTGTAATTGTGCACATCAACATCTTCACCCTCAGCATCTTTGAGTAACCCCTTTTCTGGATCCATTGGAGTACTTGCAACCTTTGAATCTGCAAACCCAAATTTCCTTAGGATCTCTGCTACATACTTATCTTGGCTGATAAATATGCCTTCATTTGATTGTTTCACTTGGAGACCCAGAAAGAAAGTAAGTTCCCCCATGGAACTCATTTCAAACTTATTATGCATAGGTTTTTCAAACTCTACACACAACTCCTGGTTTGTGGATCCAAAGATAATGTAATCAACATAAATCTGTACCAGCAAGATGTCTTTCTTGGTTCTTTTAATGAACAAAGTTGGATCAATCTTGCCTCTTTGAAATCCATTTTCCAATAAATAGAAAGCCAATGTTTCATACCATGCCCTAGGAGCTTGGTGTAGACCATAAAGAGCTTTGGTAACCTTGTACACCTTGTCTGGATATTCTACATCAATGAAGCCTGGAGGTTGAGAAACATACACCTCTTCTTCAATAGTACCATATAAAAAGGCACTTTTGACATCCATTTGGTAGACAGTGAAGCCTATGAAAGAAGCATAGGCCCAGAACAGCCTAATTGCTTCAATTCTTGCAACAGGAGCAAAGACTTCCTCATAATCCACTCCTTCTTCTTGAGTATACCCTTGGGCCACCAATCTTGCTTTGTTTTTGATCACTATTCCCCTTTCATCTTTCTTATTCCTGAAAATCCATTTGGTTCCAATTGCCCTGTAACCTTTGGGCAAATCAACCAGTATCCAAACCTTCTGAAGTTTGAATTGAAGTAGCTTTTCTTGCATTGCTTCAACCCAGCTTGAATCATCTAAGGCTTTTGTAATGTTTTTGGGTTCTACTTGTGAGAGAAAGCATGAAAACAGGCATATGTGGGCAACTTCATGGTTCTTTTCTTCATAGACAGCTAAGACAAACCCATCTTGGTCTAAAGATAAGACCTGAGTTCTTGTTTTAACACCAGAATCAATGCTGCCAATCACATTATCAATGGAGTGATCTTTGAGAATTCTTGTGTTGTGTGTTGTAGGAACATCATAGGTAATTGGAAGATTGCCAATCCCTAAATCTTCTGGTAAGGAATCATCTTATAGAACATTTAATGGTTCAGCAGGACCAACTTGTGAACTGGCAGTACCATCTGTTGAACTGGCAGTACCATCTTGTGAATTGGCAGTACCATTTTCATTTGTAGAATTTTCTTGATTTCCTTGACCTTGAGTTCCATGATCATCTTCAACACTTTCATTTGTTGTATTTAAAGGCTCTTCATGACTTGAAGATGAATCCAAATCTTTCCAAATTGTCATCAATATGTAATCTTGATCCTCAGTTGTTTCAACATTGTCTTCAAAACCTGCATTATCATTAGTATTTGTACCTGTGACAGGCACATAATTCATAGATTCTGAAAGCTTATCAATGTCAAAACCCTAATCTGGTCCAATGCCTGTAACATTTGGTAGTTTCTCTTGAAACTCTATGTGCAGATTTTCTTCCACTAGCCTAGTGCATCTATTATACACCCTATAGGCCTTACTTTGCAAAGAATACCCTATCATGTAGCCTTCATCAGCTTTTCCTTCAAACTTTCCTAGATGATCTTTGGTATTGAGAATAGTGACATGACATCCAAAAGGTCTCATAAAACTTAAAGATAGTGTTCTACCAAACAAAAGTTCATAGGGAGTCTTTCTATGAGGTTTAATCACAAGAACCCTATTCTGTACATAACAAGCAGTACCTATAGCTTCAGCCCAAAATGAAATAGGTAACTTAGAGTCTACTAAAATTGTTCTAGCAGCCTCTATAAGAGTTCTATTTTTCCTTTCTGCTACTCCATTTTGCTGTGGGGTTCTAGCTACACTATATTCTCTTTTTATTCCTTTTTCTTTGCAAAATTCATCCATAACTCTATTCTTGAATTCTGTTCCATTGTCACATCTAATTACTTTTACTTTCTTATCAATTTGGTTTTCTATCCCTGTAATGTAGGACTTAAGGATTTCACTTGAAAACCCAAGAAAATCTGCTGTAATCATCAGTAACTACAAGACAATATTTTTTACCATTCAAGCTATTCACAGAAGTAGGACCAAAGAGGTCCATATGAAGCATGTGTAAAGCTTGAGAAATTGAGTTATGGGTCTTGGGCTTACAAGAAGCTCTATGTTGTTTGTCTTTTAGATAATCAACACAGGTTTGGTCATTTTGAAAAATCTTTTTAGGTAAACCTTAACCAAATCATATTTTGCAATTGTATTGATTGTTTTAAAGTTTACATGACCAAGTCTTCTATGCGAAAGCATAGATTCATCCAATGAGGCTTTTGCTACTAGACAGGTTAAACTCTCTTTAGGAACAATGTTCTTTAAATCAACAATGTACATATTGTTCTTTCTAGGGATTTTAAGAAGAATCTGACTTTCATCAGGAATTTTAAAATCAGGAGAAAGTACAGTGCATTCAGTGTCAGTAAAAAGAACATTGTTCTTTGTGTCACACATTTGTGAGACACTTAAGAGATTAAACTGTAGTTCTTTCACAAAATACACATTTTCAAAATCTAATTTACTGGTTTTAATTGTACCTTTACCAGTAATCTTTCCTTTGATTCCTCCCCCAAAGGTAACATATCCTCCATCAAATGATTTGAAGTCTGTGAGGTAAGACATGTTGCCTGTCATGTACCTTGAACATCCACTATCTACATATCCTTGATCAGCAATATCATTTGAATGTTCCTGTACATGTATATACATATTAGTTTCCTTGGAGTACCAAAGCCATGACTGACTTGGGTTTGCCTCGTGCATCAATGTAATCAAACCTCTTTAGGACTGTTGATGCACCATTTGATTGGAGTGGTCTCCAAATCCAACATGCTGAGGACTTAACAGCATTTTCATTCTTAACACATTTTGTAGTTTTTGGTCTCCAATTTTGTGTTTTAACCACATAATCCCTTTCAATGAGACTTTTCACAGCTCTTGGTGTATGTTTGAAAATATTACTTGCACCCTTAGTATTGAATTTTGGGTAAACAGGCTCATTTGGTCTAACATTATGATACTTTTGGTGTGTTAGGTTTCATAAAACCTTTTCTGGGGTTTGTTTTATTTATTTTAGACTTTGATGTACTCCCAGAAACCCAATTGTTACAATAAGCATGAGTATGATTAAAACTACCACAGTAATAGCATGCCTTATTGTACATAACAAAATTATCACCAAGTTGGTGTGACTTAAGATTGTTCCAGTTTCTCTGACTACCTCTAGGTTTGCTATTACATTTAGCACAACATTCAACTGTTTTTAGAACAACTTTAGTCTTTGTCATACTCTCTACACTTTTAGGACTGGTTGGTCCTACTTTGTTTCCTTTCTTAGATACAGTCTCTTTTTCATTCTTATCAGTGAGCACCTTTTCTTTGGAGAGTGAAGTATCACTTGCACTCTCAAAAGGTTCACTATTTTCTACAGGTTTTACATTTTCTAGTGGTTTATGAGTGAGTTCATGTAAACCTGATTCAGCAAGATCTATACCTGGGGGACAGGGAATTCCTCTGTAAGGAGGTGGGCATGTGTTGTATCCAATCCCAGATTTGATTTTCTTGTTCATTTGGTTTTCAACTATACTTCTAGTACATGCAGAAGCATTTTCTAATGTTGTAACAGTTAGTTGAATATTATCTTTTGCTTGTTTCACTTTAGCAAACTCAGTTCTTAACAGATTTATTTCAGCATCTTTTAAAAATATGTCTCTATTAAGAATAGCTTTTGTGTCAGAAAAGGTGAGTTCATTTTCTCTAAAGTGAATTATCTGTTTCTCAAGTTTGGCCATACCACACTTATGATTAACTAGGTCTTGATGAGTTTTTCTTTCTTCTACTTTCAGTTCATCATAAAGTTTTCTTAAGATTTCTAATTCTTTAAAAACTTCACAAGTAGCAAAACACTTAGTAATTTATACCTCAGGATTGGAGAAAGCCATTAAAGCCATTTCATTTGAAGATGACTCTTCTTCACCCATAAAGCTCCAATCAAAACTCAGCCCATCAATAGCTACCATAACTTTTGTTTCAATGATGTCCACTTCCTTGCTCTTGTTCTCAAAACCTCTTCCCTTATCACCCTGCTTCTTAGGTCTCCTACAATCTCTTGAGTAGTGACCCTTCATGTGGCAGTTGTAGCATTCCACTTTAGACTTGTCATACCCAGCAGGTTCATTGCCATTGATGACAATCTTCTTTCCAGTTCTCATCAAATATTTCTTAGCCCTCATGCTAAGAAGTGAAAGCTGCCACTTTATGTCCATTTCATGAAGATCATCATCACTGATCTCTTGAAGATCTTCAAAGGTCAATATGGAACCATTGTGTTGTGATGTTAGGAAAGCACAACCAATTGTTTCATCTAAAATGGTTTTGGTATTGCTAGAAGTACTGGCAGTACCAAAATTTATGTTGGCAGTACCTTCTTCTCTACCATCTTTTTCTTCATCAACTTTCTTGGAAGTACCATGAGATGACACAAATGCCATATTTCCTGAGTTTGAACTAGTAGACTTCTTCTGTTCATGCTTTACTATTTTGAAGTTGCTGTAAAGATCATTAAGACTCATGGAATCAATATCTAGTTTGTTTTTCCAGACAATGACATGCATGGCCCATTCAGAGGGTAGACTTCTAAGAAATTTGGAGTTTAAGTCTTCTTGAGATATTATCACCTCATGAATGGCTAACTGGCTGGAAAGCTTTTGTAGTCTAGTGAACATGCTGTCCAAAGACTCATTTGTTGTGGCTGAAAAGTTTTCAAACTGTTGTTATAAAAGTGTTTTCTGAGTTTTCTTGGTGGCATCATTACTACCATATCTAGCCACAATAGCTTGAAAAAGGGTTTTAGCACATTTGTACTTGTTAAAGATTAAGAGCTGGTCATTTGGAATAGACATGAGAAGCATAATCCTTGCTTTAAGATCATTTCTCTTTTGGATTCTTCCTTTTGCGGTTGTTGGGTTTACTTGCACAGTTGTGATCAGTGCATCGTTTACTGTGGAGGTGGTGGTTATTGGTTTGAATGAGTTTCCTTCTTCAATAATCTCCCAAAGTGCATAGTCTTGCACTTGAAAGTATTGCTCAACCCTCAATCTCCACATCTCAAACTCATTCTATTTGAGTAATGGAAGTTTTGCAGCCACATTGGTTTGAATGTGCTCAACATCCATTTTTGCTTTGTTCTTTTATGTCGTAAATATCAGCCTCGCTCTAATACCACTTGTGGAAGGATTTATTCGTTCAAACACTTGGGATGTTAATCTTAATAATGTGTTTGGGATATTTATGAATGAATGTGATTTAGCACGCGGAATTTACTAAAACACACTAAAGGAACAAAGGTGGTGAATAAGTAAACGTGAAAAATTTAGAGTGATGAACACAACATGAATAACACAAAACGATTCAATATTATTGATGAGATAATACGGGTGATCTAAACTATCACCAGGATTACAAATGTAACCTTGAATCTTTGATACGTGAAAAGGATTTTAAAGGTGGAAGTTATGTATGTAGTGATTGATCTAGTTGTCAAGTATGCTGACTTGTTGTGCATGTGATCTATCTAAGAAGGTGACTTAAGGGTTCCTTTTATAGTATATGGAGCCCTTATTACAAGTTGTCAAGTTGCTTAATATAATATATTAGAGACTTATCTTATCCTAATATTACACCTTTCAAGGTAAAACACTCCATTTTATCTACTGAGACCTCTGTACTACTTCTACTTAACGTATAACTTTGTACAAAGACTAATAATACAACTAAATATCTCTAAATAAAATATAACAACTTGTCGTTTAAACTAGCAGGACCTTCATCAACTAGCAGTACCTTCTTACCCAGAAGGTACTGTTAGTATATCTTCAACATCAACAAAACTGAAGAGGCAGGCTTAACTGTCATTTGGCAGGCTCTTCTGGCAAACTCTTTAACTTGTGCATTTTATTCCCAACACCACTTTAAATAGGAGAAAGGATAAGTCAGAGTTGAAAAATAATACACATGTAGCTAGGCCTCCAAGAACAATGACATGTCAAAACTGTGGTGGAATGGGTCATAACAAAAAAAGGTGTACTAAACCTACGGAAACAGGTGAACCATCCACACAAGCACCTAATCCAGAAGGTCAACCAGCAACACCAACACCTAATCCACAAAAAAAAAGAAAGGCAGACCTATGGTTAATGACCCAGTCAATTCCAGAACCCCATGTTGTAGTAGAAAGAAATAGGTTGTGACTGCTAGGGATGGTATATGGATGGGATCCACAAGTGCAGGGGGTAGCAGTGGAAGGGGAAGTTTTAGTGGATCAAATAGTGGAAGAGGAAGGGGAAGTGGTAATGGTATTGCATGCACTTGCACTTGCACTTGCATTAGTTGACTTTTAAGGGTCAAAACTTCTTTTTGCCCTTTCCTTTTTGACTAGCACTTGTTTCAGTTGACTTTTTAGGCTCAAATACCTTGATTCCATTTTCAGCACAAGTTTTCTTATTCCCCAAGCCTAACACCTGAATTCTGTTAGCAAATTCTTGCTTTGCAGTCTCTTTGGGAGTTTGATTCATGACTGAATCAACCTCTGAGCTTGAGTAATCCATTGATGGAAAATAATTAGCCCATCTAGATGAATCACTAGAAATGGATATGGTTTCTACACCCAAAAAAATAAAAAAAATAAATAAAAAGATATGAGAAATGACATTGTGCAGTTAAATATGAAACTTGGTTTCTTGTTTTTGCTCATTTTCTCACTTGTAATTTTTCTTAAAAAGGTGAGTTGCAAATGATGTGTTTATTATGCCTTTATATAATGTTTAGAATCATCAACACAGTCAATACCAACAACACTGTTAAACATGTGAGTTGAAAAAAATAGTGAAAATCTGCAAAAGTCCTTTATTTATTGTATGCAATGTATCACTGTCTTTTTCATGTGCCCTGAACATGAAAAAGTTGTTTACTCATGCCTGCAATGTATTAGTGTCAATGAGGATGAAGTAAGGTTGAAAAGGAGGTATGATGAATTTTGGCAATTCAGGCCCCCTAAAAGGACTTCTCAAAGATTGTCAATGAACAATTATAATAGGAAAGTCATCCTGGATTATGAAGGTCAAGGACTCACACCAGATGAAGCATTTGATGTAGAATAAATGTAGTCTTTATGTTTGTAATGTCACTTTTATTTGTAGTCTTTATGTTTGTAATGTAACTACTTATTACCTAAGTACTTGTAATAACTTATTAACTATTAATGACATCTGTTATGGTCCATATCATGATATCCATTGCATTTTAACTTAAAACATAAGCATGATATCCATTGCATTCATAATATTGTAACAGGATACAATAGATTTATTTAAAGGCATTAAGACATGCTTAAGCCATACATACTAAACTATGCCACATGCACATGCACTTGCACTTGCATCAGTTGACTTTTAAGGGTCAAAACTTCTTTTTGCCCTTTCCTTTTTGACTAGCACTTGCTTCAGTTGACTTTTTAGGCTCAAATACCTTGATTCCATTTTCAGCACAAGTTTTCTTATTCCCCAAGCCTAACACCTGAATTCTGTTAGCAAATTCTTGCTTTGCAGTCTCTTTGGGAGTTTGATTCATGACTGAATCAACCTCTGAACTTGAGTAAGCCATTGGTGGAAAATAATTAGCCCATCTAGATGAATCACTAGAAATGGATATGGTTTCTGCATTCAAAAAAAAAAAAAAAAAAAAAAAAATTAAAAAGATATGAGAAATGACATTGTGCAGTTAAATATGAAACTTGGTTTCTTGTTTTTGCTCATTTTCTCACTTGTAATTTTTCTTAAAAAGGTGAGTTGAAAATGATGTGTTTATTATGCCTTTATATAATGTTTAGAATTATCAACACAGTCAATACCAACAACACTGTTAAACATGTGAGTTGAAAAAAATATCGAAAATCTGGAAAAGTCCTTTATTTATTGTATGCAATGTATCACTGTCTTTTTCCTGTGTCTTGAACATGAAAAAGTTGTGTACTCATGCCTGCAATGTATCAGTGTCTAATTCATGGCTGCAATGTAAACCTGCAACACTTCTTTATTCAAGGCATTGGCATTTGTATCACTACCTTTTACTCATATCAGCAAAAGCATAAACTTTTCAAATATAAACATGTTACTGCACTTAAAATTAAAACATAAAACACATTCATATTCATTGATCAAAGTTAATACATCTTAGTTCATCAAAAGGAAACTTTTTCAATACATTCATTGATCATACTAACCTAAAAAGCTTTCATAATAATAATGAAAAGCATTCCTACTAGTACAAAGATAACCCTAGATTGCATATTCACTATAGACTTCAACACTATCACTTCGTCTTCCAAGCTCTTTTTTTTCACCTCAAATTGAACAGCTTCCTTCTTCATTTTTTTTCCACCTTTGCCAGTTTTTCTTTGTAATGCTCACTTGGTAAATCTGGATCCCACCAGTGAAAGAATTCACAATGCTTTATTGCCTATTTAATAAAAATAAAGTCAAAACATGTTTTCACAAACCATTAAAAGCAAATTAACCCTTCTATTTTACCTTATAGTTGGGACATCCCAAAAACCTTCTGCCTGGATTCTTTTCAGTCCAAGAAGTCCACTTACCACTTTCATCACCACATTCGCACATGACACAAACACGATTGATCAAATTGTCTTTTTCCCAACCTGCATTTCTTCGATTCCAGTACACCCAATTAGAATAGTTTGATGAATTTGATGAGTTTGTCATGTTTTACTTTTGGGGAAGAAATTAAATTTGCCCTAATTTAGATTTTGCCCTAATTGAAGTTAGCCCTAATTTGGAATTTGGGGTAGAACGGTTTCCCCAAATCTGTTTATAAAAAAATAATTACAAATTAACCCTTCTATTTTTATAAAAGTTTTAAAAGTATTTTAATTTTTAGTTAACATAATATCTGGTTAGTTAGTAACAGGGGTTAGCAAAAAACCCCAATCCGCCAAAACAAAAAAATTGAGAACCTTTATATGCAAGAAAAAAAAGTTGGATACCTTGATTGTATATAGACCCTAACTTTGATGCCTTTTTGTGCCATTTGTCCTTAACAAAACTAACCAGTATAGGCATAGCTGTTTAAACGAGTTACACTAGTAATCTAACAAACTCTAACTTGACCAAAGTTGAAACTTTCTTAACAGCTAGTCAGCCACTATTTCTTGGGCTATTCTTTCGGCCGGTATTGCTACTATTTCTGAGCCTCATAGTGCATTAGGTGGGCCGGATGTAGAGAGCTCAAGAAACTCACGTTTTTTTTTACAAATGATAGGTTTATGATTGTGATTTAACATGAACAAGTAAGGCGGCAACCGGCCGCGTTGCGGCCTCGCGGGGTACTTTTTTAAATTGTTATGTTCTAAATATTGACTTATATACTAATTTACTAAAAGAGTAAACTTGTGTTTTAAAGTGTTAAATAATGTTTTAAGAGAGTGCAATTCCATACCTGAACATTCAGCAGCACTACAGAGCTTTTTCAACACTAAATCTACAAAATGGCATAACTGAAGCCGAAAGCAAAGTTGTTTGTCTTGATTAGTTTACATAGAACTCTGTATGTACACTTTTGCATGGAAGTTTGCATTTTCCTCGTATTTGATACCAAAAGATGCATAAGAGGCGAGTGAAGCCTCTACAATTAAAGATACTGGTTGTCGAGCCTGAAGGCAAGCACCGATGTCAAAAGGATGCAACTTAGATCTGTCAAATAGAAGATTGACACCTGGAAGGATAGCTTCTTTACTGTCCATATCATCAGATTTGCCACCAGTTGGGTCAGAGGCCACTTCAAACATACCCATGACAGTTTCATAGACAGGTGAAAGCATAAGATCTGCAGTATGCATGAAATATTAGTATTTTTTCAATCGTATCAAGAATTATAGACTTATGAAAAATATTAAATGCAACATGTCCCAACTGAGCTCACTAAAGTCAATGAGCCTTATAGTTGCAGTCAAATAAAGACCAAAATCACTGAACATTAACATGGTAAAAATTTGTATAAGCCTATGTGAAATAACTTCAGTATTCTAATTGGGCAATGTCAAATTCGGGTAAAATTTTGTGTGTGCTTACTGATTGTCTGCAAATAAAAAACCCACAAATGAGGAGCCCAATTAATAAGTGTAAGACCATGGCAAATTTATGTAAGCATTTATCAAGTAACTTCAGTCTTCTATCTGATAATATATGTGAGCTAAAAACGTAGAATGCACGTAATATATTGGGTAAAATATAGACCAAAGTTAAGAGTGATAAACATCATTAGCTAAGTCATTTATATTGAAACATTTGACCTATTTCCAAACCATAATTTCCCACAGCAAAACACACTCAATCGTTAGTTGCTAACATCCTTAAAACTATAGTTTTGCAGCAGACATAAGCACCCAATAAAAAGACCAAACACCCGTTTAAAGTTAAAACTTTTGCAACGTCCCCAGCAATCCCAAACACCCCCCTTAGAAATTTTGTAGCTCATACTACAGTAGTAAGTGAATAGATAAGAGGTAGCTATCGTATGTATAAAAAGTTAAATATAAGCTTACGTTAGTACCACTTCAATATCCTTACTTCGTTCCTTGGTCCCCTCATTTTTAGTAACTCCGTCCTTTTTTTCTACCCGCCCTCATGATGCATAAACAAATGAAAAATAGATTATGTCACCATACAATAGAGATAAAGTAAGAAGTTCAATACCGGTATCTTCAATGATAGAATTCATATCCTGGTCCACTAACCTATGTAGATCAAAACACCTCGCTACAGCAAAAACCTATGTATCTTATTTTTTTTTTCAACGCTTGCACCCTCTAATTTGATTACTAAGCTGTTTAAGGAAGTATTATAATGCATAACTGCATTTGATTAAGCAGTGTGTAGATTTTTTTTCAAACGACATAGTTTTACCATATATCGATAACTTCATACATAAATAATAGGGATACTTTGATAAGCAAACCGGAGCATGCTTCAGAACATATTTCAGTCACGTACTACAAAAGATGGAATTGGTTATTTTTGTAGATGCTTCAATATAGTTCACAAATTTGGGGTGTTTCATGTTTGTGATTGCTTATATAAGTGCTTATCTATGTATAGCATATGTTTAAGGCAATTAGCAAATTCTAAACACCCTATTGGAAACTGATTGGGTGCCGTTTTAAAGCAAGTAGGCAATCCCAAACACTCTACCAAAACCTACTTATCCGGATTTTGTTATAGCTAGTTATCTAATCCTAATAATAAGAAATCAACCAACTGCCCGCAGAAATCATAAAAAAAATCAAAACTTTGCATATCCATTATATGCCTTCATAGCTTTCTCAGCTTCCATAGCCTAAGTAAAGATTTCAACTATAACCATTTTTTATAAACTGAACATCATAGATATAATATATAACATCTTGATACAGAAATGTAACTTTTTGAAGTTAAAATAGTCATTTTTGAAAGTAGAATTTTACAGGAATCCATAAGAGACTCAAACGGGACATATACATAGATCAATTCCTGTCTACCAACTGTCCGAGTGCAACTTATCCATAACACAACTCTTGACCTTCAAAAATCAATGCATATCCTTTTTCCAACATGTTTAAGTTAAAAGTAAAAATGGTAGAAAATGGTATACCTTGAGATAAATATCAATGGGTCTATAAAGATCATCATGATCCAATCTACCAAATTCAGGAATAGTCTCAGCTTGTCAATATCTTGAGAGACAGTAAACCATTTGCACCTCAAATCACCCTGCACCAAATTACAAAAACCAATCAACACTACAACATCAAGTCATCTTAATTGCATAAGAACAAAAATGAACGAATAAATAAATAATAAGTATAAAACCCAAATTCTTTGTTTTCATACCTGGTTTTTGAATTAGCGCATTTAATTAATTTTGTTAACCAAATCTTTCATTTTATGAAGGTATCCTGCTGCTAATGACCCCGCCGCTTATTTTGGCGTTCAATATAAACATGCATCCAAACACCCAATAACACACAGAAGATCTAGCAGAACTTGTGTATTTTATAGAATTAAAACTAAAACCAACACGCAGGTCAACGTAACCCTCCAAACCCATCCTGTCCCGACCAAACCTGATATTGTCAACGGGTAACAGTGAACATTCCTGATGCACCCATAACTCAGACCCATCATGACGCGTGGGTCAATCCACATGTACCACCCATGCCCTTGCAGGATTAATTTGAGCTACGTGTCCAAGTTAAGTTTTTTAGCGAAATTTTAAAGTCATCACCTTTTTAGCTAATTATCCAAGTAAAGCTTTCAATAAACACATACTAAATTAACCTTGCAGAATCAAATTACCTCAGTAACTGTAGGGCCGTAGTCGATGTGCATAATGGCCGTAAACTCAGGGCAGTTAACCCGTAGTTGATATCCTTGGTCATATATATGTCACTTGTTGATCCTAATTTCACACTCCGCAAAATGAACCGCGACCAATGCCCTTGTCTGACTAACTTGAGGTAAATAATTACCCGGTTTCCATATCGACACATGGATTCCCTGCACATAAAAAATATCAGCTACAATGTATTTGCATTTCGTTACGAATATAGGATAATACATGTAACTACACCTAACAATCTCAATATAAGCTTCTGACTTTGTTGGTTTCGCATTTGTGGCATTTTTTCGTTAAGGAAAAATGGGATGAAAAAGGAGGATAGTCAACATTTGTCGCATTTGTGGCATTTTCGCATTTCTGACTTTGTTGATTTTTCCTTAAATCATGAAGCCAAGATTTGGATCTCAATACAAACAACAGACTACATGTCTATTGCAGCAGAATAGTCAACATTGTATAGACACAAAAAAACGCATAAGTTAATATACCCTAAAACTACATCTGTATTTTCATGTTCATTTACTCAACTTAAATGGTCCCGTAGGCCGGTGAAATAAGCTAATCGAAACACCCCCTTAATCATTTTCCTCAATCTATCACAAAACCAACATAATCGATTGCCGAAACACCCCCTTAATCATTAGCCTACTGGAAAAAGAGTAGAAAACCTCTACAGGTAAATATAAAGTTGCAATAAAATAAACAGTAAAGCAAGAAAATTTGTTTGAAAAGATACCTGTTATTGTTACCATTATACTGATATCTTTTTTTTTTTTTTTTTTTTTTTATAAACTCATAACTTTTGGTAACACTGAAAGGTAACCAATCCATCATACCAATTCCGCAGTTGAGACGGTCGATTCCTGCAAAAACCCAAAAACAAATTTAGAGTTCCATTTTACATAATATACAATAACGCAAAAGTTAATAGCCAACAAAAAAAATTAAAACAACAAATCGTACAAATTTTAATTTACACATCTTTATGCAACCCATTCTTCTCCAAATGATGCAAAACGCCAAAACCCCTTTGGCCTTTTCATAAGCAAATCTCGAATTAAGAACCGACATCATCAATGACAATTAAAAAAACCTTGGATTTTTGTAAAAAGAAAAAAGATTGAACAATAATTAGTAAAATCAAACATAAATTAAACAGTAATTATAAAGAGGGTTTTATTACCTGATAAGAATCAAAGAATTGTCAGCAAGATCTTCAAAGAACAACCCTCTTTATAATTACTGTTTAATTAGTAAAAAGATTATGGACTGAAAATTGAACAATAATTAGTAAAATCAAACCTAAATTAAACAGTAATTATAAAGAGGGTTTTATTACCTGATAATATTATGGACTGAAGATCATGTCGTCTTCTCCGAAGAGTCGATCAATGGCCTTTGCAGATTTTGACTGTATGTGCGTGTGTGTGACTTTCAGAGAGGTGAGGTTTGATGTATCTCGAGAATTCCAGATGATATAGCATAAATGGGTGGATCTGGATAAAAGAAACAGGCTCAAGAACTGGGCCTTAGTAGCCTGGTAATTTTGGCGAGAAACCCACAGGGCAAAATGACGTCGCCTCCCTTGTGGTTTAATATATATTATAATGCGTGAGGTAGGGGTGTTCATGGGTCGGGTAATAAACCGAATAAACCGAAAACTGAACCGAATTGAATAAAAAAAACTGAACCGAATATATAACCGAACCGGACTTGTTAATACCGAACTGAATTGAATAAAAAATTCGGTTTTTGGTTTGGATATGGGTTTGGCTATTTGAACCGAAAACCGAACCGAAAACCGAAATTATATAAATATATATATTTTTTACATATTTATATTATTTTATATATAAAAAATATCCATTAAAATTTTATACTAATATAAAAAACACTTTTTTATGCTTGAAATATTTTTTTTCCCAAAAATATATAAAATTAAATTTAAAAAAATATAAATAGTGTAATTCAAGTACAAATTTCGGTTTTTGGTTTTGACCCATAACCGAACCGAACTTCGGTTCGGTTCTCGGCTCGGTTTTCGGTTATGACCCAAAATTTTTTTTTAACGAATAACCCGAACCGAATAAATCGATTAACCGAGAACCGAACCGATGAACACCCCTAGCGTGAGGTTTAGAAATAAGTCAAATTTAATTTCATATGCAATGTAGAACCAATTTTTATCATATAACCAATCAAGCAATATTACCTACTCATTTTTTTTTTTTTTTTTTATCAAAATAAAAAAATAAAATTTCACCATTTTTTTTAAAAATTAAATATCTCGCAAACCGTAAATCGTTATGCGAAAAAAAAAATTCCATCGCGACGAGAATTACATCCATTGTTATATACTTTCGATAATTTTTTTTTATTATTATTTATTTTAAAATTTCCGCCCAGAAAAATTATATATAATTTGTAAAGATCATATGTGATTCTTTAAAATCAAATTATATAAAAATCATATATGATTCGTAAGAATCATATGTGATTTGTAAAAATCAAATCGTATGTGATTTTTACGAATCATATAAGATTTTTCTGCGAAAATTTAAAAAAAAAAGTTTGTCAAAAATAAATCGTCGAAAGTATATAACAATGCATATCTATAGAAAGATGATTTAATTCTCATCGCGATAGTATTTTTTTGTAGCTTGAAGATTTACCGTTTGCCAAATATGTTTTTTTTTTTTTTTTTTTTTTTAAAGATGGAAAATAAAAATTGGTGGCTATGATTGATTCATTTATTCTATGGCAAATATAAGTTCTATATTGATCTCATCTCTATGCAAGATTTATACTAATTTTGGCGGTATTTAATTTTTTAACCCGTGCATGCGCTTTATAAGATTAATAACTTTCGGACATATTAAATGTTAAATGTTGTTTCCGTATACCCGTTGGTAAGGTGTTGCGATTAATTTGATTTAACGAGGTTTTAAACTCACACGTTGTCGCGGGATGTTTCAATATTAAGGTATGCATGCCCACCCGGGTCCGAGTAATCTCACAAAAGGGGGCCAGAAATGAAACGGGCTGGACTTAGTATGCATGCCCACTCGAACCAAAAAAAAAAAAAAAAAGGCCCAAGGCCCGTTACTGTAGAAAGAACAGTACCCCCGGGTTACTGTTCATCAAAGGGGACGAGAAATGTATACATTAGTAATAATGATGATAAAAAGATTTTAAAAAACTAAAAATATAGTAATAAATGTTGTTTTTATAACAAAAAATATATAAAGTTTCTAATTATTAGTTAAAGCCATAAACTATTATGGAAACTGATTTTGCACTTAAGTTAGTAAAACTAAATTTAAGGTTAGAGTTTTCTATAAATGTTTCGGCTTTAATGTAATTTTTATTGGTCAATCAATATATAACGTCGTTTTACATTCAATCATTAAAATTATATATATCACCCCTACTTTTTCACAATTTAAATACCTAATTTTATATGATTTTTTTACATATTTTCTCCAATACTAGTTTTAGAACCCCGTGCACGCACGGGGCTTTGTGTTTACTTTTTGTTAGATTAGTTTTAGGTTTACAACATAAAACACTACCTAAAACATGGTTATCATTTTCAGACATTTTTCCTACATAAAGTGACACACCACGATATCACAAAGTTTCATTATTCACGCGTATTGGAGACTAATATAAAACATAAAAATAAAACATTAGTATAAACAAACAATATTTTATGGATACAAAAAAAAAAAATGTTACCTTATGTAACATTGGGCCACGGCCCATATCTCGCATGTGAAATCATATGATGTATAATTGAGCCTGCACATCAGCCCATGGAAACAACTTTTATATATAAATACACATACACGCATCATTCATATACACATTTTTTTTACAAACACAATACACTATCAAACAGTTTTATTTTTAACCTGTAGAAAAATGGCAAAAAAACATTAAGTTTCAACCCAAGATGCTCCATCAAGTCGATCATGAAACTGACACTGGAGATATCAAAGTCTGTACACACGATCGTGACGAAAATAATCAAAACAACAAAAGGAATAGGGAATCTCATTGAAGTTCTCTCGAAGGCAGAAAATTCAAATATATGTAAAAAGACAGAAGCATTTCTTATTGATATTCGTAACAAAGAATTTAAAATTCTTGAAGATCTTGTTGAGATTCAAAAAGATACATCAGAATATATGAATGTAAAGTTTCAGTTTTATGAAAATATAAAGGATATGTGAAAGATTATTAATGTAATTTTAATTTTATATGTAATAGAAGATGGATGATCTATTAATGAAATTTATGTTTTTTATTATTGTAAAATGAAAAAATGCGTTTTCAGAAATGTATATGCTAAGAATGTGCTGTTGAATTGATACACACACATATCAATAACGTGTTTCTGATAGACAACCACAAAATGGTTCCGTCAGTATCATAGTTACTTCATCAGAATATATGAAGAAATATAAAAATGAGCGTGTCACACCATACACTTGATGGGAAAGTAATTACGTGCATCAAAATCAAGACGACATGCATCACATATGAAATACAATCCGTGTAAAGAACAATTAATGAATTATAACATTTGGGAATATAAATAAACTCGACACGCCAAGCCAAGCCTTAAATTTTATAAATTTCATCCCAAATCTTGTTACATTTAAGTCATTTAATTAATGAATGAATGTATTTGGGAATATAAACATACTCAAAAAACGTGTCCAGAACGTTAACTTAACTTCCCTAATAACTTTTCTTTCAAAACTTGGTAAACTTAAGTTATATAATAAATACCGGATTTCAAACGTTTTTACAACTATGCAACTACCATTTCTCACACCTTAAATAACTCCTACACTCTGAATCAAATTCACATCAGATTACAAATATACTATTAACTAAACCATCCTCACCAAACCGTCACCAATGGCTCTAAAACAAAAACTTATCGATCTAATTAACCTTGATATTAAAGCTGATATGAGGACTATGAAGCGTATTACGTCCCTCATGAGAGAGATGTTTGCGGATGAAAATGCAAAAGATACTATTATGGATGAAATAAGCAAGCTACTCAAGTCAAAAACTACATGACCAAAGTTTACGATATAATCTGTTGTTGAATTAAAAAGACTGTGAAAGGATGGCAAAGCTCGGAATTGTACTTGGCAAAATAAGGGAAATTGTGGAAAGAAAAATGAAGTTTCTCAAAGATATGATAAAAATGTGAGAAAGATTTTTTATTTATTTTTTTATTTTTTTTTAAGGCTCGAATTATAAATGTAGAATATTTGATTTCTTTATCATCATTATTATTATTTACAATCATTAGGCATATAATTGTTATAGATTTTATTCAAAATAAATATATACTTGTGTTTAAGAAACTTTTTATTTATTTTTTATTATAGTTTTAGATTCATGTGCTCATAATATGTGAGTGAAATAATATATTATAATAAATCATAATATAATAAACACATCTAATTCTGATATGCAAATGAACACAATAAAAACATAAACAAAACCATAATATAGTTGTAATATGCAAACATATTTCTTTAATACTTGAACATTAATTATCATCTATTTAGTTGAATTCTCAATTATGTCAACGATTGTCACACTTTAAATCGCACTTTGTATTGATGCATTAGGGTTTATTAATATTTGTGCTTATATAGACATAATTTGAATTTAAATATATAAAAAATATAGTTAAGATAACTAACGTTTTTACGTTTTTTCAAATCACAATTTTTTCCATTTTATTTATCTTTTTTCTTTATCATTTTAATTTTATTATTTTAAAAAATTTATTTATTAATATATTTGCATGATATTAATAATTATACTATGATATATTGTTAAAAACTATATTTGTTAATGGTGCTGGAAGAACATAATTAAAAAACAAAAAACAAATATTTAAAAAAAAAAATCATTTAGCTGTTCAGAATGCAACTATTGTTAATCATATGAATTGTTAAATAACGTAACTGTTACTGTTAGAAAATGTGATTCTTATAGTGTGAGTCGTATTTTCATAATATTTATATGTTTCTGATACATAAAATATGGCTTTTCAATATGAGTTTCTGATAAATAAAGATTATATTTGTCATAACATTTGCGTGATTACCATTTTTGAATTGTTTACTAAGAATTATGTGAGGATAGAGAGTGCTTTGTTGATATTTGCGCAGTTGGCTAGGTTTGCATAATTTTTTTTGTGAAGTGTTTAGAGAGTGGGAATGTGGATGTGAGGATAGCGGTGTTGAGTGGAGTGGTGAGTTTTGTGCAGTGTTTAGGAGGGGATGAGTGTGGTAGGTTCGCAAACTCCAAATATAAACGCAATATATTTTCATGATATCAATAATTATATTATCATATATTGTTAAAAACTATATTTGTTAATGGTGATGGGAAAACATAATTAAAAAACAAATCACCATAGAAGAAAGATATATGGTTATAAAACAAAATAAAGAACAAACATATCCATAATACAAATGTTTGAAATATAATAAACACACGTAATTCTTTTTATTAAAAACTAAACACAATAATGAAACATAAATAAATCGATAACATAAGTTTTTTCTCATGAACTCTGACACTCTTTATTGTTTCTCAAAATCCACCTATATAAAATAAAACCAAATCTTTAAATTGACAAAATTACAACGTAAAAATATAATCACAAATTTATCAATTTATTATAATTATCACCTCAAACATTTTCAATTTCGAGTTTGAAGATTTCAAACGTACTCCTAATCTGATGGTTAATATATATCATAGGAGGACATGCGAGTTATTTATGTTAATTTAGTGATTAAATTTATTTTACAATATATTATTCCATAAGAAAAATATGAATATGAAACAAACACCTATACCTTTCTCATCCACAAAAACTCTTGCATTCCCTATATCCACCTTAAGCTTGTCATCATCTTTAGTAGACTTTAAGTATTTAAGCAAATCTGGTGCCATTATACCAATTACTAAACACGTAAGCTCGACCCCCCCTGAAAAATAAAGGATAAAAATATAAAAAATGGTTTATTCAGTGTAATGTTAAACGCTCATAAGGTAGGATTATATAGAGAAAGATGATAAGAAAAAAGAGATTAGAGTAAACTTACGATGCGTACGTAAGTTTGAGTGGTAACATCTTTGTTTCAAATCCATAAACTTTGTTTTCTCTAAGTTCATACTCCTAACCAAATATCTCACCCTCAACATCTGCAACACAAATAACGTTAACAGTAAAGGATATATGTGCATTATCAAATTAAAATATTGGCAACACATAAAATTGTATATATATTGTAGCACATACCAACAGGTAATTCCGGTTCTAGATTCATTGATATTATGTCAGAAAACTAGGTCACCTCAAATCCAGTGTTATTAACATCACCATTAAATGTGCTTGACAGACATGTAGATGCAGTTCTATCAAAACTAATTTTGTATGGATGGTTTGTGTATTTGTAACTTGAGTTATTACGAATAACTTTGAAATTACTTATAACAACCACCATATTGTCTTTGAAATACTTATCAAGAAACGTTAATCTACCCTTCTTTACGACAACATGAATCTTGTCACCCTGAAAAATAAGAATTATATAATAAACAAAACCTTTAAATCGGCTTAAAACAATATTAATTTAAAAGCATAACTTATAAAAAATATATTTAAAATAAAGATAAAAAAAACAAAACATTCTCATCCAAGATAGTCATCTCAAGATGGCGATGAGTTATTGGCATGGAAGCTTCCCTGAAACACCATGACCTTAAAAATTTTACATTGATAGCCCAAGGAGTTACCTAAGGTGTTAATTGACCAATAAAAGTTGTTTGTGATTTCGTCATAGTTTGTATATACAGGTATACAGATATATGAATTAGGGTTAAGTGTTAATTAACAATTCTATTCGGTGAGTATATATAGACTTTAAAACGTGATTGCAATGTAGACAAAATCACGAAGAAGATAAGTATAGTTTTTAAAAGTTTCTAAACGTATATCTTATATTTGGTAAGGCGTTTCTTATGAAGAAAAGGTTACCCCTCGATAAATAAGGAAAAAAATACATTTAAATAAAAAGAAGTTTCTTGTTGAGTAAAACTTACCTTTTGATAAATAAAGAAAAAATACATTCAAATAATAAATATCTCATATAGAAAATATATCGGATATGATAACCATCTTTTTAAAAACATTCTGGAACGTACGTCTCATGTTGCCAAAGACTACGCGACACCAAATTTTAGAGTTACATAGATGGGAATTATTTTGCGTATAAAAAATAAAACTCGTCAGAAACAAAATACATTTTCTGATACGCTACACATAATTAAACCAAACCATCTGCTAAAACAAAAAGGATAATTTGAATAGCATAAAACATTGATAATATCATTAATATGAAACATAGACATAAAACATCTTTTATTACATAATATAAATGTAAATTAATTCCTTGAACATACACATTAATGTTTGGGAGAATTAGCATTTTCTGATACGCTGTTGTATACAGATGTAGACCATTTGATTATGATACGTGGGAATTGCACCCTCGCAACAGGTTTTACCTCTCAAGGGATCTTGAGAAGCTTACAACCCCACTAGGCAGTGTACCTGATCGTTGTAGTATAGTATAGTGACAAGTACCGGGGGATTGATCGTTCAACTCAGTAATAGTGTCGCTAGGATTAGAAAGCCTACTAAACTAGGTCTAGAGGTGAGCGATGATTCTTTTTGTATTTTTATATTTTATGGAAAGCAAGTAAAATCTCGGGTTTTGAATGAGTGGGCAGAATTAGTTGCTAGGCAACTAACCCAATTAACTAAAGATGCAATTAAAATAAATAAAAGAAATGAAAATTAAACTAATATGCTAATGTAGTGGAAACAATGATGAGAAAAGTTGTGTTTACTTAGATTTCATTACTCCCTAGATATCTTTTACCGGTTGATTAGCTTGTTACAATTGCATGGACGACGAGTTATATTCCTTAATACCAGTCGTAGGGCCATGTACAATATTCCCTAACTCTATAAGATCCTATTTCACTCCTATGTCGAGCCGATTAAAAGCTCCTAACATGGGATCATTAGAATTCACTTATGTATTAAATACAACCAAAAATCATAGTACACCTCCGATCATGTTTCTTAAGACGTTCAAGCAAGTTACCAATGAAAGTCTGCCAGTTTTCTTAAGCCTAACATCGAATACAATCATCCGTAACAATTATAATCAAACAATCAACTAATAATCAACATCTAGGTTTCACTACATCTAAGCAAACACAATAAAAGCCTAGCCTAACATGTTAAAAGAAAGATAAACATAAGATAGAATCAAACAATACATAGACATATTGAATGATTATTGAAGTACTTATCTTTATTCAAACATGGAAGAAAGAAGGGTTTGAAACCCCTTCAATATGCAGGAAATTCGACCTAGGGTTTGTGTGTGATGTTCCACAACTTGTTCCACACTTTACAATGAAAAATTAGAAAAATATATATAGACTAAGCATCCTGACGGCGTCATGTATTAGCCTCTGACGTCGTCAACTTGCCACCAAGTTGAAATTCGTATTGCCTAGATCCACTTGTGACGCCGTCATGCAGAAATAAGCTCTGGGCCGTCACTAGTATTTGGGCCCTGACGGCCTTAGTGATGCAGTCAGGCCATTAACAAAGAAAATGTTCTGGGCCGTCACGTTATAAGTTCCACATCCACCTCTTTTGTCACTCTTGACGCCGTCATGTATTAAGGCTTGACGTCGTCAGGTACTGTTCCCAGCAAGGAATTTGAGACTTTGCTGTTTTCTTCACTTTTATGCTCCAAAAACGTCCAAAACGCTTCCTTTTCCAGATTTATCTCCAAAAGTACCTAAAATGACAAAAGGAACGATTTAGGGAAATATTTGATCAAATAATCTCGAATTCGGGCTTAAATGACCCCTTAAAAGCAGTACACTTTTTGCCTCATCAGATTAGCATAAAACATTAACATAAAAATATAAAAAGATAGTATCATTAATATAAAATATAGACATAAAATATTTTTTATTATATAATGTAAATGTAACTTAATGCCTTGAGCAATTACATTCTCCAGGAATACATTTACATGTTCCTAGACATAATGGACAGTAACATTCATCAGAATCATATTCAGATTCTTTAGATTCGCAATTTTCCCAATTTCATTTATGCCACCACTCCTTTAATCTCATGCTAGAAAGCATGCCAACATCGGTTTTCATTTTTTTGGCCTTTGTTTTTAAGTCTTCAACATTTAGCACCTCAACATCAACAATATCAGAAACATCTCTTTTCTTAGTATCATTAACTTCCACATCTAAATTTGTAGAATTGACTTCCAACATGGAAAATTTGTTATTACTTAATTGGGCTTTATCATCCTTAACAAATTCTTTGGAGCATGTTAACTCATCTTCTCCGTTCTATTTAGTATTTTCCATGCTAAATTCGAGTAATTAAAAAAGACACCTGCATAAAATAAATTTTGTTAATAATCAATAATAATAACACAATAAACACGCATGACAATGATTAAAAAGTTTACTAAATAACTTTGCACAATGCAAAACTGTTTAAGAAAGTGTGTGCATGTAATTATTATAAAAACAATATCAAGCAAACCTTGAGGAATTAAAATGACATAAAATGTGTGTATATTAATAAATTAGGGTTTACAACTCCATGTATATAGATAATAATTGATTCGTTTAGGGTAACAAAAAGCCCAGCCGATAATATTTATCGTTAAAGTATAAAATATAAAGTATATTTTTCTCCTTGCATCTCCCAACCTTCATATATCTAATATTTGCATCATCATAAAACATCGACATAGTTTATTTGTGTTTAACATGTCATACGAACCGGTTACACTTATATTGCCTGAAAGGGTGTATTATTATTATAACAGTGATTATGGTCCTTCCTATAGTTTCCACTCATGTGATGTTGGACGCTACGACCTGGTGACTTCTGAAAAAAAAATGCTATTTCTAATATGTGGAGTTGTTTCATGGTGTGTGTAACCCCCGATACTTTTTCTAAACTTATTACTAGCCAAAATATTTATTTCCGTACCTGAGACACATTAAAACTTTTATTTTGTGAATTTTTGGGCTTGAGGAAACGTGAGATATATTGGAAACAAGAATTTATTCCTTGATTGACTCAGCACAATCTAGAACACTCGAATTGTATTGCATTTGTCAAATTATTTGAATTATTTTGAGTTTTGGAAAAACTCTGAAGTTTATGCTTGATTTTATTGGAAAAATTATTTCGTGAACAATAGCGCAAGTTTCGTAAATTTTTAAGTCCGTTTGCTATGTCGTTCGAGCCCCGGAGCGTCTAGCGTTAGAAGTTTACTACATTGGCAATATTGGTCCCTGGAATAACACCCTACTCTTACCCTACACTTTCATTAATTACAAAAACTATCCTATACATTTCTTTAATATAAATACCCCTATTAATACAATTTTCTCATTTTATTCATTTAAATCACACACACACCCACAAATAATTCTCTCTCTCTCTCTTTCATTTCCGGCCGCCCCTCACCACCGGAGCACCAGCAGGTTCTGGTCAACTCGCCGGAAAATTATTCCGGCCACCCACTTTCTTGCACCATGTTATAGATCGGGACATCCCCGACACCACCGTACCACCCCCGTGACCCCAATCAACCCCCTCCACAGCCACGCGCCTCCCACTGCCGCGACATCACCACCGAACACCACCACCACATCTCTTTCTTTATTTATCCGACGGTAACACAACCCCCACACACCTCCTTTTTCTATTTTCTTAAAATATTTTTCAAACCCTTGTTTTTATTTTTATTTAAATTCAGTTTTAATATTAAAAACCTTTTACAAAATGTTTTTATTTAATGTTTTTACACCTAAAACTCATGTGGATCTTTCTTGTTTTCATTTGGCCTCGACTCGGTACGAACTCACCGAGTCAACTCGTGACTCGGTGAGGGGTTGGTTTATTTTGATTGTGTGATCGAAGTGGTGTCGAGAGGAGTATAATTTTGTGTTTGGATTTGATATTGATGGTCCGTTTGGTTTTGATGTGTCTCGGCAGCCAAGAGCCACCACCACCGAGCCTTGGGTGGTGGTGGGGAGGGAGTATTATTATTGTTTGTTGTTGTTGTTTGAGTGTTTGGAGTAGTTGGGTTGTATTTGGTTTGAATTTGGTTTCGTTTGGGTTTGGGTGTTCTCGACAGCCGGCAGCCACCACCACCAAGACTTGGGTGGTGGTGGGGGATGATGATATTTTGTTGTTGTTACTATTTTGGGTGTTTGAACTAGACTAGGTTGTGTTTGGTTCGGATTTGAATGGTTTTGGTTTGAGCCGAGGAGGTTAAGGCTTGGTTTGGATTTGATTTGGTTTCGGATTATTTAGTTTCGACTTGGATTTGGTTTTAGAGTTATTATAATTGTTGTGGTGATTATTTTTGGGTATTGATTAATAGTCTCGGGATATATTTTTATAGAAACGGTAACTAATAATAAAACGGATAATATATATATGAAATATAAAATAAATTATATTAGTTAAGTAGACTTGTTATCGGACATGATTCCGTATTATGACATTGTGAGCTTGAATTGGACGTATTGGATTTACGGATTTGGTTATTTGGATGTTATGGACCCTTTGGTACACGAGACGGTAGGGTACGTTAGGCCCGTAAAGATCTTAATGTACCTGGAACCCGAATAAACACAAAATGGTCGATAAAACCTAAACAACTAATGAACTACGAGAATGATATATCCAATCATATTTATTTATATATGTTAATATTGTTTAAAAATAAAGAGTTGTTGACTCGGGAAATGTTATATAAACGGGCAGGTCATGCCGAAATTTTATAAACCTAATTTATTTTACAAAATATTATTATTATTTCAAAACCTTTTATTTCAATATTATTTTGGGAAAAACGGTTAAAATCCGAGACTTATTGTGACATGTTATTATTTATTTTTATTTGAGTGAGTTCTTCTATGTTATTTCTTTTCTTTTCATTTCTTTTCGACGACTTTCTTCGAGGAGTTCTTTCGTCTTTCATGCGTACTTGGTCGTTTCGCCGACTTGTTTCTTTCTAACTTTCTTGTCTCCCACACGAGACTTTACGAAATCTATTTTCTTTCAAATGCCATTGTATTTACAAAACTTTTACTCAAGAATTATTTATGGAGATATTCGAGTTTAGTTCTGAGTTATGCCACTTATATTGATTAGGTTGTGCTGAGGTCCCTTTTGCTGTGACGCATTATTGATTGGTTGCTATATCTCGTTTCCTGCTGCTATTGTTAAGGTGTGATTCGTAGCTCCGCTTTTTATATTTTAATTGTTTATAAACCCATGGGGTGAGACACATGCTTTAAATGTTTTCTGAGCACAAGTATTTTTTTGTATGCTTTTCCTGAATGATATATATATTTCCTGACAATGTACTAAGTAGCTTGTCTTGCTGGAAAGACCCTCAGATCATGAGCCATTAGTCACCTGCGGGTGAGCGCGAACTTAGTTTATAGGCCTATAGGACTGACCATCCCATTCGTAGTTGTCAAGGGCTTGACATGCGGGTGTACTATTTTTCGTTTTGCTGGGTATTGGCAAGTACTCAGCCTTGGGGGCACTTATTATTATAAAATTCTGCGGTTATTGTTTATGTCAGTACAGCGTTACTGTCGATTGGTTTGGTTAACGTCTTGCGTGTCACGAGCTTAGTATCATCAACCGAATGTATGCACGTGTTGCCTCTACATAGTGGATGTTACCTTGATTACCTTGGTATTTGCATTTGTTGCTTATATCATATGATTAAAACCCTTGTGCTCAACTTTATTATTTTAAACCTATGGATTACACTCAACCTTTGTGTTGACTTTTAAGCATGTGTTTCTCAGGTACTACTACTAATTAAGTTTTGGAGCTTTATGATCTTGGGCGTGGTGGAGTGGCTGGACGAAGGAAGTTTTCTGTCAAGGCAGCTTATTTCATTTCTACTATCTTTATTTTTCATGTCATTCATAAAACCTTGGTGTTTCTTTAATATTTTCCGCTGCTAAACTTTGTATTTCTACTACTACACTTGGTTTTTCCGCTGCTAAACTTTGTCATTTTCCGCTGCAAACTTTTATTTTTATTCCGCTTCTATTTGTTAAAGAGCCTGTATGCTCTAAAATGGTTTGTAAAACGAATGATGTGTTTTGAGGCACTTTTAAACGTCCCGTGTTGTGGTCGTTAGCTATAAAGATGCCTGGTTTTGATTCGCGTAGTGCCCCCAGCATGTCAGCTGCCGTATTTTGAGTTGGGGGTGCTTTAGAATGGTATCAGAGCCAACATTTATAGAGAACAAGCTCGCACTCGACTATAAACTTTTTCCTGGAGTCAAAATGTTTTGAGACAGAAAGCCGACAGCCTTCCATACCACTTCGCGCCCTGGTATTTCTTTTAAACTTTACATATATATATATATATATATATATATATATATATATATATATATATATATATATATATATATATATATATATATATATATATATATATATATATATATATATATATATATATATATATATATATATATATGTTTTATATTGAGATTGGTTTGGACTTTTTCCACTATCATGCTTTGGCTTATAAAATGGTTTTCCGTAAAAATTTGGCTAGTATTTTGATGTTTCCTTATACTCTTGTAGAGTATCATGTCTGTCACAGTTCCCCGTGATTAGGTTCTGGTCCCACCCGTTGTTGACCCATTGCCTTTAGGAGATGATGTTGAGTTGGATGTTGATGTTGATTTGGGTGTTGATGTTGGTTTAGATGATGAGGTAGGTTTAGAGGATGATGTTGATAGTGAGGTTGATGGAGATGAGGAGATGGATGACGATGATGATGATGAGGAGTTTATGGAGGAGGATCAGGATGTTCCCCCTGTTGTGTCGGATGTGACTTATGAGTCGAATACGTCTGAGGCATTAGGATACGCGCTTGAGGCTGAGGTTACTTCTACGCACGAGATTGGTGAGTCATCGACCGCAGCCCGTGTTACTCCGTCAGAGCTTAGAGCTGCTATGAGTCGTCTGATGCAGGATGTAGAGTGGTGTAGGAATAGTCATAAGAGTATCACTAGGCGTATGAGTGATAGGCAGTTTGAGGTTGCAGGATTGAGGAGAGAGGTTCAGGATGATAGGAGAACTGCAAGAGAGATGTATATTGAGCTTCAGAGGCAGGTGGAGAGGTTGAGTTGGTTGGAGCGGATGAGTGTTCCATTTCAGGAGCGTATGGATTCGCTAGATAGGAAGATGGTTGAGTTGGAGAAGATGGTTGATAAGTTGACAATGAAGGAGGTGTTCTTGGACATTGATAGTCGACACTATCGTACTAGTATCAGCGAGTTATAGAGTGAGTTGCATGAGATGCAGAGACAGGCCTATGCAGAGAGGATGACCCGCCTTAGGTCTTATGACAGCATTGATGTGATGGCTATGTATGGAGATCGTTCAGGAGATCATTGATTGGATCATTTATAGTAGTTGGTATCTTAATAGTAGTTTACCTAGTATATGCTAAACTGAATTCTTCAGTTGGTAGATTTTATTCGAAACTTGTACTTGTTTTGCATATCTTGTAAGACCAATGTCAAGTATGAAATCTATGATGTATTATGGTGATGTACTATTATTGATGTTGACTTATGCTATATTATGATTTTATTCATGTGACGATGCTTTATCTTGTGCTATGATTCTGATACATTAATCAAATACTTACAAGTGTTGTGCTTTATATTGATTGATAGAATTATGCCTCCTAGGAAGATGACCCCTGCTTCTATTCAGCAGATGATTGATGAGGGTGTTGCTGCAGCGCTTGCTAGGCAAACATGTGTTCCTCAGATTGTTGGACTGGCTAGAGCTCAAGCGGTTCCCAACAACCATTTCTGCACTTTTAAGGAATTCATGGATTGTAAGCCTAATACCATCAAGGGAACTGAAGGAGCTATTGGATTGACTCAATGGTTTGAGAAAGTGGAATCGGTGTTTCATAGGAGTAATTGTACTGAGAACAATAGGGTGAAGTATGCGACAGGCACATTGTTGGAGCATGCCTTGTCTTGGTGGAATGCTTACGTTTAGGAAAAGGGAATGGAGGAAGCTTATAATACTTCATGGGAAGATTTCAAGAATGCTATGGTTAAGAAGTACTGTTCTCGTAGTGATTTGAGGAAGTTGGATACTGAGTTCTATTATTTGGCTGTGAAGGGTTCTGATCTTGCTACTTATGTGCGACGTTTCCATGAGTTGAAGGTGTTTTGTGGTCACATGGTGCCCGATAATGAGAAGTTGCTAGAGAAGTTTATTGGTGGATTGCCTGCGAGTATTCAAGGGAATGTGACGTCATACAATGTTGAGACTTTAGATGATACTATTAGCATGGTGGAACACCTTATGGATCAGGTGACTAAGCATGGTGCTGTTCAGAAAAGTAATCACTTTGACAACAAGAGAAAATGGGAGGATAATAGAAGGAACAACAAATATAACAACCCCAACAACCGCTACAACAACAATCAGTACCGTAACAACAATCACCATCACCAACATAATAAGAGACAGGAGACTGTTAAGGCATTTGTGGCTACATAAGGAGGAGCGAATGTTGGACAACAAACTCTTAGTGGGAAGTGCCACCAACATCATACTGGATCGTGTATTGTGAGATGTACTAAGTTTCAGAAGGTTGGTCATATTGCGAGGTTATGTAGGAGCAAGGTTGTGGCGACAGGAGCAAATGCCCAGCCTGTGGTTACATGTTTTGGATGTGGAGAGCGTGGACACTACAGGGGGCAATGCCCGAAGAATGCTGGAGAAGGAAATGTAGGTGCTCGAGGTAGAGTGTACGTGATGGGAAATGGAGAGCCGCATCAAGATCCGAATGTTGTCACTGGTACGTTTCTTCTCAACAACCTTCGTGTTAAAGTTTTGTTTGATTCGGGTGCCGATATGAGTTTTGTGTCTTCTAAGATTGCGCCGTTACTTCGACTTACCCCTACCTTATTAGACGTTAGCTATAGTATTGAGTTAGCTGATGGTAACCTAGTAGATACCCACACCGTGATCCGTGGCTATACCCTTAATCTTTTAGATCACCCGTTTAGTATTGATTTGATGCCAATCGAGCTCGGAAGCTTTGATGTGATAGTTGGAATGGATTGGTTATCCAAGAATTGAGCAAGAATTGTTTATGGAGAACGAGTTGTTGATATCCCTCTCAATGATGAGATTTTGATTGTTCGAGATGATAGAAGTGGAACTCGCCTAAATATCATATCATGTATCAAGACCATGAAATATCTTGAGAAAGGATGTCACACATTCCTAGCACACGTAGCTAAGAAGGAGTTGGGAGAGAAGCGACTCGAGGATGTTCCTGTAGTGCGTGAGTTTCCTGAAGTATTTCCTAAAGATTTTTCGGGACTTCCGACATCCCGACAAGTGGAGTTTCGCATCGACTTAGTTCCAGGAGCTGCACCTATTGCGCGTGCACCATATCGTTTTGCGCCATCGAAAATGGAGGAGTTATCTAAGCAATTGCAAGAGCTGTTGGATAAAGGATGTATTCGACCGAGTTCTTCGCCCTGGGGAGCTCCAGTGTTATTTGTGAAGAAGAAGGATGGATCGTTTAGGATGTGCATCGACTACCGAGGATTGAATAAGTTAACCATGAAGAACCGCTACCCGTTACCGAGGATTGATGATTTGTTTGATCAGTTGCAAGGATTGAGTTACTATTCTAAGATTGACTTGAGGTCTGGTTATCACCAACTTATGAGTTTCAAGTTATGCCTTTTGGTTTGACCAATGCGCCTGCGGTGTTCATGGACCTCATGAACCGAGTGTCCAAGCCTTATCTAGATAAGTTCGTGATAGTCTTTATCGACGATATTTTGATCTACTCAAAGAGCGAGGAAGAGCGCAAACAGCATTTGGCTATGATTCTTAAGTTGCTCAAGGACGAGCAGTTGTACGCAAAGTTCTCTAAGTGTGAGTTTTGGATTTGGGAAGTTCAATTTTTGGGTCATGTGATTGATAGTGAAGGATTACATGTGGATCCCGCTAAGATTGAGGCGATTGAGAAATGGGCAACGCCGGTTAACGCCACAAAAATTCGTCAATTTCTAGGATTGGCTGGGTATTATAGGAGATTCATCGAGGGATTCTCCAAGATATCTAAACCGTTAACCGCATTGACTCACAAGGATAAGAAGTATGAATGGGGAGAGGAAGAAGAGAAGGCATTTCAGACTTTGAAGCAGAAGCTTTGTAGTGTACCGATATTGGCCTTGCCAGATGGAGTAGAAGATTTTGTGGTTTATTGTGATGCCTCATATCAAGGGTTAGGAGCAGTTTTGATGCAACGAGGGAAGGTTATGGCATATGCTTCCTGACAGCTTAAGACTCATGAAGAGAAGTACACCACCCATGATTTAGAGTTAGGAGCCGTGGTTTTTGCCCTCAAGTTGTGGAGACATTACCTTTATGGTACTAAGTGTGTTGTCTTTACCGACCACAAGAGTTTATAGTATATATTGGATTAGAAGGAGTTGAATATGCGACAACGACGATGGTTGGAGACGTTGAGCGATTATGATTGCGAGATACGATACCACCCTGGAAAAGCTAATGTTGTAGCTGATGCATTGAGCCGCAAGGAACATTTGAAACCGTTACGCGTTCGAGCTTTAGTTTTGACGATTAACTCGAATTTACCAGCTCAGATTCTGCAAGCATAAGAGGAAGTCATGAAAAGAGGAGAGCTTAAGGAGGAGAAAGTTGATGGGATGATTAGAAAGGAGAAACTTGAGAAACGTTCAGATGGAACTTTGTGTTACAAAGGAAGAAGTTGGGTACCTTTGTTCGGAGGACTGAGAGACTTGATTATGCTCGAGTCTCATAAGTCAAAGTATTCTATTCACCCAGGATCTGACAAGATGTATCAGGATGTGAAGAAGTTATATTGGTGGCCCATTATGAAAGCTGAGATTGCAGATTATGTCCGTAAGTGTCTTACGTGCGCCAAGGTTAAGGCTGAACATCAGAAACCGTCTGGTTTACTAGAACAACCTGAGATCCCAGAATGGAAATAGGAAAGAATAACAATGGATTTTGTCACCAAGCTACCAAGGACTTCGACAGGATTCGATGCTATTTGGGTAATAGTCGATCGATTGACTAAATCTGCACACTTTTTGCCAATCAAAGAGAACTACAGCATGGATAAGTTGACCAGGCTCTACGTGAAAGAGATAGTATCTCGACATGGAGCGCCAGTGTCTATTATCTCAGATAGAGACGGAAGGTTTACTTAGAACTTTTGGAAGTCACTTCAAGATTCATTTGGCACAAACCTTGACATGAGTACCGCTTACCATCCACAAACCGATGGTCAAAGCGAGAGAACCATCCATACTTTGGAAGATATGTTACGTGCATGTGCGATTGATTTCGGAAATGGATGGGATTTCCATTTGCCCTTGATTGAGTTTTCCTACAACAATAGTTACCATGCGAGTATATGGTCGGAAGTGCCAATCACCTATATGTTGGGATGAAGTGGGAGAAGCACAGCTTATTGGACCAGATCTAGTTCGTGAGACGATCGAGAAGATTACTCAGATTAAAGACCGATTGAAAGTTGCTCGTGACCGTCAGAAGAGTTATGCAGATGTGAGACGTAAACCCCTGGAATTTCAGGTAGGAGATAGGGTTATGTTGAAGGTATCGCCTTGGAAAGGTGTGATCAGGTTTGGTAAGAGAGGAAAGTTGAATCCCCATTATATAGGACCATTTAAGATTGTGAAGAGGATTGGTCCCGTGGCATATAAGCTAGAATTATCGCCAGAGCTCAGTAGAGTTCACCCTACTTTCCACGTGTCAAATTTGAAGAAGTGTTTGACCGATGAGACCGCTGTAATTCCGCTTGAGGAGATTGAGATTGTTGAGCAATTGCCTTTTTTTAGGAGCCCGTTGAAATCATGGATCCCGAGGTTAAGCGATTGAAGAAGAGTCGTATTCCTCTTGTGAAGGTTCGTTGGAATTCCAAGAGAGGACCGGTGTATACTTGGGAATGCGAGGACGAGTTTAAACGCAAATACCCAAATCTTTTCAAAACCGGGACTGGCAACTCAAACTAAATCGGGGACGGATTTCTAAATTAGATGTATGTGAAGTAACCCCTGGACCAAAATATTTATTTTTATACATGAGACACATTAAAACTTTTATTTTGTGAATTTTTGGGCTTGAGGAAACGTGAGATATAATGGAAACGAGAACTTATTCCTTGATTGACTCAGCACCCTAGAACACTCGAATTGTATTGCATTTGCCAAATTATTTGAATTATTTTGAGTTTTGGAAAAACTCTGAAGTTTATGCTTGATTTTATTGGAAAAAATATTTTGTGAACAATGGCGCAAGTTTCGTAAATTTTTGAGTCCGTTCGCTATGTCGTTCGAGCCCCGGAGCGTCTAGCGTTAGAAGTTTACTACATTGGCAATATTGGTCCTTGGAATAACACTCTACTCTTACCCTACACTTTCATTAATTACAAAAACCACCCTATACCTTTCTTTAATATAAATACCCCTATTAATACCATTTTCTCATTTTATTCATTTAAATCACACACACACACCACAAATAATTCTCTCTCTCTCTTGCATTTCCGGCCGCCCTCACCACCGGAGCACCAGCAGGCTCCGGCCAACTCGCCGGAAAATTATTCTGGTCACCCACTTTCTTGCACCATCTTATAGATCGGGATACCCCCGACACCACCTACCACCCCCGCGACCCCAATCAACCCCCTCCACTGCCACGCACCTCCCACCACCGCGACATCACCACCGAACACCACCACCACCTCTCTTTCTTTGTTTTTTCGACGGTAACACCACCCCCACACACCTCCTTTTTCTATTTTCTTTAAATATTTTTCAAACCCTTGTTTTTATTTTTATTTAAATTCGGTTTTAATATTAAAAACCTTTTACAAAAATGTTTTTATTGAATGTTTTTACACCTAAAACTCGTGTGGATCTTTCTTGTTTTTGTTTGGCCTCGACTCGGTACGAACTCACTGAGTCAACTCGTGACTCGGTGAGGGTTTGGTTTATTTTGATTGTGTGATCGAAGTGGTGTCGAGAGGAGTATAATTTTGTGTTTGGATTTGATATCGATGGTCCGTTTGGTTTTGTTGTGTCTCGGCAACCAAGAGCCACCACCACCGAGCCTTGGGTGGTGGTGGGGAGGGAGTATTATTATTGTTTGTTGTTGTTGTTTGAGTGTTTGGAGTAGTTGGGTTGTATTTGGTTTGAATTTGGTTTTGTTTGGGTTTGGGTGTGCTCGACAGCCGGCAACCACCACCACCGAGACTCGGGTGGTGGTGGGGGATGATGATATATTGTTGTTGTTATTATTTTGGGTGTTTGAACTAGACTAGCTTGTGTTTGGTTCGGATTTGAATGGTTTTGGTTTGAGCCGAGGAGGTTAAGGCTCGGTTTGGATTTGATTTGGTTTCAGATTATTTAGTTTCGACTTGGGTTTGGTTTTAGAGTTATTATAATTGTTGTGGTGATTATTTTTGGGTATTGATTAATAGTCTCGGGATATATTTTTATAGAAACGGTAACTAATAATAAAACGGATAATATATATATGAAATATAAAATAAATTGTATTAGTTAAGTGGACTTGTTATCGGACATGATTCCGTATTATGAGATTGTGAGCTTAAATTGGACGTATTGGATTTACGGCCTTGGTTATTTGGATGTTATGGACCGTTTGGTACACGAGACGGTAGGGTACGTTAGGCCCGTAAAGATCTTAACGTACCTAGAACCCGAACAAATACAAAATGGTCGATAAAACCTAAACAACTAATGGACTACACAAATGATATATCCAATCATATTTATTTATATATGTTAATATTGTTTAAAAATAAAGAGTCGGTGACTCGGGAAATGTTATATAAACGGGCAGGTTATGCCGAAATTTTATAAACTTCTTTATAAACTTAAATTATTTTACCAAACATTATTATTATTTCAAAACCTTTTATTTCAATATTATTTTGGGGAAATCGGGTAAAATCCGAGACTTATTGTGACGTGTTATTATTTATTTTTATTTGAGTGAGTTCTTCTATGTTATTTATTTTCTTTTCATTTATTTTCGACGACTTTCTTCGAGGAGTTCTTTCGTCTTTCATGCGTACTTGGTCGTTTCGCCGACTTATTTCTTTCTAACTTTCTTGTCTCCCACACGAGACTTTACGAAATCTATTTTCTTTCAAATGCCATTGTATTTACAATACTTTTCAAGAATTGTTTATGGAGATATTCGAGTTTAGTTTTGAGTTATGCCATATATATTGATTAGGTTGTGCTGAGGTCCCTTTTGCTGTGACGCATTATTGATTGGTTGCTATATCTCATTTCCTGCTGCTATTGTTAAGGTGTGATTCACAGCCCCGCTTTTTATATTTTAATTGTTTATAAACCCATGGGGTGAGACACATGCTTTAAATGTTTTCTGAGCACAAGTATTTTTGGTATGCTTTTCCTGAATGATATATATATTTCCTGATGATGTACTAAGCAGCTGGAAAGACCCTAAGATCATGAGCCATTAGTCACCTGCAGGTGAGCACGAACTTAGTTTATAGGCCTATAGGACTGACCATCCCATTCGTAGTTGTCAAGGGCTTGACATGCGGGTGTACTATTTTTCGTTTTCCTGGGTATTGGCAAGTACTCAGCGTTGGGGGCACTTATTATTATGAAATTCCGCGGTTATTGTTTATGTCAGTACAGCGTTACTGTCGATTGGTTTGGTTAACGTCTTGCGTGTCATGAGTTTAGTATCATCAACCGTATGTATGCACGTGTTGCCTCTACATAGTGGGTGTTACCTTGATTACCCTGGTATTTGCATTTGTTGCTTATATCATATGATTAAAACCCTTGTGCTCAACTTTATTATTTTAAACCTATGGATTATACTCAACCTTTGTGTTGACTTTGAAGCATGTGTTTCTCAGGTATTACTACTAATTAAGTTTTGGAGCTTTATGATCTTGGGCGTAGTGGAGTGGCTGGACGAAGGAAGTTTTCTGTCAAGGTAGCTTATTTCATTTCTACTATCTTTATTTTTCATGTCATTCGTAAAACCTTGGTGTGTCTTTAATATTTTCCGCTGCTTAACTTATTTACTTTCCGTTTCTAAACTTTGTATTTCTACTACTACACTTGGTTTTTCCACTGCTAAACTTTGTCATTTTCCGCTGCAAACTTTTATTTTTATTCTGCTGCTATTTGTTAAAGAGCCTATGTGCTCTAAAATGGTTTGTAAAATGAATGATGTGTTTTGAGGCACTTTTAAGCGTTCCGTGTTGTGGTCGTTAGCTATAAAGATGCCTGGTTTTGATTCGCGTAGTGCCCCCAGCATGTCAGCTGCCGTATTTTGAGTTGGGGGTGCTACAGTGTGTGCTTATTCACACACCTTTTCCTGTCCATTTTAAGACCAAATCAAACACAAACTAACCATAAATGCCAAAGATATTGTGTTTTTGTGTTTGTGATCATGCAGGAACGGATATTTCAGAAATTGGCACAAATCAGGCCAAAAAGGAAAAAAACGAGTACGAGTTTGGAAATCATATCAAAAAGCCAGAGCCGGGGAAGCAAATTACCACTTTTGAGCTCAAATTGTCAAAACACACCTTCAAGAATCACAAAATACCAAAAATAGTCCTTGTTGCAAAAGTTTGCAAAATTGGCAGAAATGGTCCCTCAAGTATGGAATTTGGCAGAAATGGCCCCTGAGCATTGAATTTTGGAAAAAAAAGTCAACTATGGTCCTTGGGAATTCACAAGTGTCAAGTTTAGTCCCTAGGTAAAAAGTTTGAAAAAATTACAAGTTTAGTGGATCCCTGAAGTTTCCAAAATGGCAAAAATAGTCCATGGGCATTCAAAAATGGAAATTTACACCAATGGCACTTGCATAATTCACAATTGACAAATTATACCCCTTGGATAACTTTGGAAAAGTCACAACTTTAGTCCCTCACTTTTGGAAAAATTACAAAATTGGTCCTTGTATTATTTCCACACCAAACGGACCATTTTTATTAATAAGTCCAAAATCCAAATCCAACCACAAATCCAATCCACCCACAAATCCAGTCCAAATCCTAGGCCCAAAATACCACCGGCCCAACTCCCTTTCTAATACTCCCTCCGGTCAAATAAGTCAACCAAACACCCCTTCCCTCCTTCCTCACCCAACTTGCACCCTGTAACCAGTCACCTCACCCGCCCATCATCTCCATCACATCCCACCGCCCACACCACTATCCCTTACCCTTCACCTCAGCATTAAATGTTGTCACCCCCTCAATTGGTACATAATCAGAGTAAATTGCAATTAACCTTTTCCTGCCAAAACACGTGGAGGGCTCAGATTGAGTGTAATTGATCCAATGGCTGTGGGAATTGCTCAGAAACCCTATGGGAACCTTTGGATGGCTTATATAATGAAGAAGAAGCACAGAAGATAGAGTTGTAGTTTTATTAGTTCAATTTAGTGTCGAATAGTGTAATTTGTCATGCTCTTTTGTAATATTCTGTTTAAAACCTTGTACTAAGAAATTTTACGTTAATCAAAGTCCATTTCAAACATCAATTACAGGTTTGCAGCTTATGTTCATTTTATGCTAGTTTTTTATTTCAAGAACCTCATTTAAGCTTGATAATGTTGAAAGTTATTGTTTAAGGTTTCCTTGAGCTAATCTCAGTAACATTATAAGATTTTGGAAGTTTGTAAACCATTTGGAAGTTACTCATTAAACTCAAAAATACAAAAAAATCAGAAAAATCAAAGAAAAATAAATAAATACAGGTTGAAGATGATGATGGCTGGAGCTTGGTGCATTTTGGATGGCCATGGTTTAGAGCCTCAGGGGAGGCAATAGGATTGGTTAATTGGTCCTAGGTTCTTGGTAATAGTAGGATTTCATTTTGTAAGAATCTTTTCAATATTCCTTGATTTACTGTTCCACTGATTATAGTCTGCTTATTTATAATTATTTGTGCTAATTAGATATATTTAAATCAGTTTGTTACTTAATATCAAGTGCTTGTTAATTAGAATTGAGAGTTGATCAAAAACTCATTTCAACTGTCATTTTTAGTATAATCAAGTACATTAAGCATTTGTGGTTTTAGTTCATGTCCCTGTGCGTTTTTTAGTTTATTAAGTCATAATACATCAATTTAAAGCAGTTCCAAAGCCCCTAGTGTCGATTTGTATTAAAAACTTCAAAATCAAAGTTATCTCAGGTTGTTTTGATTTGCTTGTTGCCCTATGTTCTAGCCTGTTTTTATTGTTATTCTTGGTTCATATAAGTCACAATAGGTCTCATTAGGTCATATCAACTATAAAAACCAGGTCCTCTGTGTTCAAAAGTCAAAATTGCCTTTGATCTCACCCTAAGTGATCACTGTTAAGATTTAAGTGTAGCATAAGCCTCTAATCAACTCATAAATAGTTAGGAATGCTTAAATTAGTCTCCAACTAGCTTAATATATCATTTTCGGAGAGCTAGATCAAATCAAAATCCATCAAAGTCAATTTAGGTGTTTACAGCAAAAAGTCAAATTGCATAGTTAGGCAGAAAGTCAATTTTTCAAAGATTTTTCCTGATTTTTGTGTTACAGAGTAAGATTTGAGCTTTTTACAAGTTAAAGTCGATCAACTTAACTTTTGAAATCTACCTCTGGCTTATTTTTAATATTTTTTTTGTGGCTTATACAAGTGCTTATTTGAGGCTGCAGGGCTGACACCCTCCCCTGCACCAGGGAATTTGCCCAAGTTTCATAAGCTCATTCTGGCTTAACCAGTGGGCCCCAGACCTAACCATTGGATTTTTAGATAGTTTATTAGACCAACTCAACATACGAGTGCTTATTTTGGATCTATGAACCTTTGCCCTTAGCTTATTTGGCCATTGAAGTTATACTGATAGCACTCAGTATACTAAGTACTCAGTATAGACACCCCATTTTCACAAGCCCATCATAAGCTCATTATTAAGCCATAAGCCCTGAACCTTGGCTTATTTGAAAGCCCTACAGGTCAAATTTTCAGATCATCTATTGTTTTGGACCTTTGAACCCTCCTGTGGACCCCACAGAGGGCTGCAAGTCCCCATTTTGGACTATCTAGTACTCAGTATTTGGATAAGTGCTTATTTATATCTCTGGCTTATTTTCGAATGCTTATTCAGAGTTTTGTGCTTATTTTGTGTTCATCTCAATAGTTTATAGCTCATTTCTCTATTTATAGCTTATTGGCATCCTATTGCATAAAAAATCCAATTTCAAAGCTTATTAGGACTTCTGTCTTATTTTTGGGTTTGCACATTGCTTATTTTTAAGCTCCAAATTAGTTGTCTTTCTACAAGTTACATATTAAGTTTGTAAAAGTTTCATTTTCACGCCCTCTAGTTTAAATTTGTTTAAATATCACCTTTTTCCCAGTACGTAGCCGTTTTAAATCCAGTTTACGTTTATTTATATTTGTAATCCTGTAATTGTTTACAGTGTTTATTTAAATGAATATCAATCAATCAGTAGTGTAATTAAACCCCAAATCATTATTTGTTACTATTCCAAATCACCGATTCCCGTAAACGTTCCAAAAACACAATTTCAATCTCGTTGGGACATAACGACCCAGGGATTTCCCTATACTTCTACGGATTTAATATCTTGAACTCACTCCCTTACTGCTTGAGTTGTTGACCATTCCCGGTTAATTTGTGAGGTTGGTTTCGGAGGAGTCAAATTTTGGCCCCGCTTCCAAGGAGGTTGTTGCGTGTTTTCAAAAAACGTTTAGGTTTAGTGATTTTCAAAACCCTCCTTGTACAAATTTCACCACTTTGTAAATTTTTGTAAAAATCTTAATCATATCAGAAAAGTTCATTAACACTTTTCTTAAAGTGTTAACAACACCAAAAAAATCATAAACAACAAAACAAATCGTGAAGTTAAATTACTTCGTATTCTTTAAGATTACAACCTATACAGGTGGTAAACGGAAGTTCTGACATTAAATTGCGAACTGAAGAGAGATCCGTTCTTCTCTCCCGCCACCATGTGAGTAATTTTAAAGGAAACGATTTCAGTTAACAAATCGATACCAAAAATATTTCCAAAAGTTTTATTTATTTATTTTTATTTATTTTTTTTTCACGCACACACCCAAAAAGCCAAAAACATTTTGTTTTCTGTTATTAATAATTACATAAAATACATTGTCAAAAACCAAGGCTGAATACCTACCAACTGGGGGTATGAACATTAATAAGTTCCCAAACTAAAGATTAAAATTTGCCTTTGTATCCTTGTGATTGGTGTACCTTTTTAAAGAAGCGATTCATATTGTGATTATTGGTTAAAGTTCCCTGTTGTTTTGCCTCGGTCTTGTTTTAATTGACATTGTTTTTAGTGCATGCGCACTCGTTCACAAACAAAACGTAATCGTCAAAGAAACGTACCCGAGTTATGTACAGTTATTGAAGAACCCAAAATAAAAATGGATGAGCCCCCACCACCCCCACCTGACCCTCCCAAGGATGAGACAGCTCCTAATCTCCGAACGATATAGGAGTTGTGTCAACCAACCATGCACGGGAGAGGTGGACCAAGTACACCACTCACTATTGAGGCCACGAACTTTGAACTCAAGCATCACATGATTCAGCAAGTCCAAAACTCGTGTCAATTTCACGGATTGCCAAGTGACGATGCTAACAAGCATCATGACAAATTTTTAACCATCACCCAAAGCATGAAACAAAATGGCTTCACCGAAGACGGCCTTCATCTTTATCTCTTCCCCTATTCTCTCACTCATCATGCTACTGCCTGGTTCGATCGTCTTACAAAGAATTCGATCCACACTTTTGATGAGATGGTTACCAAATTCTTGGCAAAATACTTTCCACCATCCATGGTAACTAAGCTGAGAAATGATATCAGCAACTTCAGACAGCTTCCCGACGAGTCCTTATTTGAGGCTTGGGAACGCTATAAACTTGCTATTGATCAATGTCCCAATCACAATATGCTTTTTGTGACCGTTATAGATACCTTCTACAATGGTTTGATACTTCGTCACCGTGACACCATCAATGCTGCTGCTGGGGGAACCTTTATGAAAAGGACCCCTGAAGAGTGCTATGATTTGATCGAAAACATGACTGCCCATCACGATTTTTGGGATTCCTCAGCTGAGAGGAATGACTCATGTAAATCAGTCACTCCAGTAAACAATGATATAGTTGTCCTTGCTAAAAAACTTGATGATTTGTCCACTGCAGTTTTACATATCCATCAGTCAAATCAAAATCAACACGTCAAAGTTGTCAACCCAAGTTGTGAAATTTGTGGTGGTCCACACCTGAACACTGAGTGCCCAGCCTCCGGTGGCTTCGCTCATGAAAACATGTACGTAGCTCAAGGTTCCTATAATGCGGGAGGTAATTCTTACCAACCACAAGGGGACCGTAACCTTTTGAGCTATCGTTCCAATAACTACCTTGGACCACCCGGGTTTAATCAGTCTCAGAATCAGAATGCTCAAAACCGGAATCAAAATTTTAATCAAAACAAAAACAGAATGAACCAAGGTTTTCAAAATCAATGGAATTTCAATTCCGATCATAACCAGGCTTTTCAAAATCAAAACCAAGGAAATTTTAACCGTAATCAAGGTCATTTTAATCATGGTAATAATTTCCAACAGGGTAATTTTCAATAAGGAAACAATTTTCATGGTCATAACAATCAAAATCAAGGGAATTTTCAAAACAACCGTGCTCAAAATATTCCTAACCAAAATCAAGCCGTTGTTTCAACTGGACCATCATCCGATGAGTTGTTGAAACAGTTTATGAAATCCCAAAAAGAAATGAACAAATTGTTGGTTAGCCAAATCTCAGAACTCAAGAAGTCTTTAACTGATCGGCCCTCGGGCTCAGGTACACTACCGAGCAACACGATCCCTAACCCGAGGGGCGATGTTAAGGCGATCACAACCCGAAGTGGAGTTTCTTATAAAGGACCCACGGCTCTGTCTACCTTTTCTCCTATCTAGGTAGAGAAACGTGAAACTGAGGCCACAATGGACACGATACTTCCTACTAACAACGAAGGTGCCAATGACGTCCCTCCTCCAGTTATCCCGGTCCCGATCCGCAAAAAAACAAGGATCATATTTGAACCTCCCGAGATTCTTGTTGAACACTCAAAACCCAACCCAAAACCTTTAATTCCATATCCGTCACGTTTACAAGATCAAAAGCTCCACGAAAAAGCAAACCATCAAATGGAAAAATTCTTCCAATATTTTCAAGACTTACACTTTGATATCAGCTTCGCGGATGCTATTCTCTTGATGCCCAAATTTGCATCCACAATCAAAAACCTGTTGAGTAATAAGGAAAAACTGTTCGAGATGGCAAAAACTCCCCTCAATGAAAACTGCTCTGCAGTTTTGTTGAAACATCTTCCCGAGAAGCTGGGAGATCCCGGAAAATTTCTCATTCCATGCATATTCCCGGGAATGGTTGAATGCTATGCCTTGGCCGATCTTGGTGCTAACATCAACCTAATGCCTCATTCAGTATGGAAGAAACTCTCTCTTCTGGAACTTACTCCCACCTGCATGAATCTTGAGCTTGCAGATAGTTCAATATCTCGTCCCCTCGGTATTGCCGAGGACGTATTTGTCAAAGTTGGAAAATTCCATTTTCCAGCACACTTCGTGATTGTTGATTTTGATGCGCATCCAAGGGTTCCTCTCATTCTTGGACGAGGACTCCTTAGGACGGGTCGTGCTTTGATCGATGTATTCGATGAGGAAATCACATTACGTGTTGTATCTGAAGCCATAACTTTCAACCTTGAACAAACCTCGAGATACTCCTCGAACTATGATTCCAAGTCTGTTAACCGCATCGATGTCATCGATGTTGCAACAGAGGAGTACTCTCAAGAAATTCTTGGTTTCGCTGGTGATTCTCTGAGTGGCAATCCCACTCCCTCCTCTCATCCCATAATTGCTAATTCTTCTCCTTCTCTCACTCCGTTTGAGGGAAGTGACTTCGTCTTGGAGGAAATAGAGGCCTTTCTTCGAAGTGACTCAATTCCCGAGGGGATTGAGAACCAAGAGATTGACCCGGAAAGGGATATACTTCTCCTTGAGAAGTTGCTCAATCAAGATCCCTTTCCTCCTCCCATTCTTTCACATATACTTCATAAAGAGGAAATCAAAAATGTTGAGAAAACTGATGATTTTCCTGAGGTCGAGCTTAAGGACTTGCCTCCTCATCTTGAATATGCATTCCTGGAGGGTGATGATAAATTACCCGTCATTATTGCTAAAGATTTATAAGATGAGGAGAAAACTGCTCTCATAAAGGTCTTGAAATCCCACAAGCAAGCAATTGCGTGGAAACTCTCCGATATCAAGGGTATTAACCCTGAATTCTGTACTCACAAAATCTTAATGGAGGATGATTTCTAGCCGGCAGTTCAACAACAGAGACGGGTTAATCCCAAAATTCATGAGGTTATCAAACAAGAAGTTCTCAAACTTCTTGATGCCAGATTGATTTACCCTATCTCTGACAGTCCTTGGGTTAGTCCCATCCATTGCATTCCAAAAAAAGGTAGCATTATTGTTGTCACAAATGAATAAAACGAGTTGATTCCAACTCGATTGGTTACGGGATGGCATGTGTGCATTGACTATCGAAAGTTAAATGATGCCACCTGAAAAGACGACTTTCTTCTACCCTTCATGGACCAAATGCTCGAGAAATTAGCGGGGAATGAGTACTATTGTTTCCTTGACGGTTTCTAGGGTTACTTTCAGATTCCCATTGATCCGCATGATCAAGAAAATACCACCTTCACGTTCCCCTACGAAACTTTTGCCTATAGACGTATGCCTTTCGGTTTATGTAATGCTCCAGATACGTTCTAAAGGTGCATGATGGCCATATTCCACGATATGATCGGGAAAACTATGGAGGTCTTTATGGATGACTTCTCGGTCATTGGGGATTCATTCCAATCTTGTCTCTCCCATTTAGAAAACATGCTTAAGCATTTTAAAGAAACAAACTTATGTCTAAATTGGGAGAAGAGCCATTTTATGGTCAAAGAGGGCATTGTCCTCGACCATAAGATTTACAAAAGTGGGATCGAGGTTGATAGAGCTAAAGTTGATGTCATAGCTAAACTGCCTCCTCCCACTACTGTCAAAGGTGTTTGAAACTTTTTTGGTCATGCCGGTTTTTATCATAGATTCATACAAGACTTTTCAAAAATCGCCTGGCTTATGACCCATCTTCTTGAAAAAGATGCTCCTTTCATCCTTTCACCCGAGTACATCGACGCTTTCCAAACTCTAAAGAAAAGGCTTACTGAGGCACCTATTCTTGTTGCTCCTGATTGGGACCTGCCCTTTAAACTTATGTGCGATGCTAGTGACTTTGCAATAGGTGCAGTCCTGGAGCAACGTAAAACCAAACACTTTCAGCCTATACATTATGCTAGTAAAACTATGACTGAAGCTCAAAATCACTATACCACTACGGAAAAAGAACTCTTAGCCGTGGTGTATGCTTTCGAGAAGTTTCGGCCATACCTAATCCTGACCAAGTGCATAGTGTATACGGATCACTCGGCTATGAAATATCTCTTTGCTAAACAAGATACAAAGCCAAGATTGCTTCGATGGGTTCTCCCCCTGCAAGAATTTGATATCATTATACGTGATAAAAAAGGAGCTTAGAACCTAACGGCTGATCATCTATCCCGACTAGAGAACCCTCACCAAGATAATAAATGAAACATTTCCCCTTGAAACACTCAATGAGATCTCTACTCACGGTGATTCCGCGACCCCATGGTTTGCAGACTTTGCAAATTACCATGCGGGTAACTTCATTGTCAAAGGGATGTCATCCTAATAGAAGAAAAAGTTCTTCAAAGATGTTAATCACTACTTCTGAGATGATCCCTATCTATTCAAAATCTGTGCGGATCAAGTCATCTGGCGGTGTGTCCATGGCCAAGAAGCCATGGATATCCTCAAAGCTTGTCATGATGGACCCACTGGGGGACATCATGGACCAAACTACACCGCCAAAAAGGTGTTTGATTCCGGATTCTACTGGCCTACGATATACAAGGATGCCCACGAGTTTGTCAAAACATGTGACGCTTGTCAGCGTCACGGGGATATTTCTAAGAAGGATGAGATGCCTCAAAACGCCATCTAAGACTGTGAAATATTTGACATCTGGGGCATTGATTTTATGGGTCCATTCCGTCTTCACGAGGGAATAAGTATATACTCGTGGCCGTCAATTATCTTTCCAAATGGGTTGAAGCAAAGGCTTTACCCACCAATGACGCCCGAGTTGTTGTGAATTTTTTGAAAGCTCTTTTTGCCAGATTCGGAACTCCATGTGCCATAATCAGTGATCGTGCTACACACTTTTGCAACGATCAGTTTACAAGAGTCATGCAGAAGTACGGTGTCACTCACCGTCTTTCCACTGCATACCACCCCCAAACAAGTGGGCAGGTGGAGGTTTCCAATCATGGAATAAAAAGAATTCTGGAGAGGACAGTAGGAGAAAACCATGCCTCCTGGTCGGATAAGCTAGATGATGCACTCTGGGCTTTTCGTACAGCTTATAAAACACCCATCGGGTGTACTCCATACAAGTTGGTTTACGGGAAGGCATTTCATCTACCGATTGAGTTAGAGCACAAAGCCTACTAGGCCTTAAAACATGCCAACTTCGACCTCAAGACTGCGGGTGATCACCGCAAGGTTCAATTAAATGAATTAAATGAACTTCGTGATCAGGCTTACGAGAATTCTTTGATCTACAAAGAAAAGACAAAGAAGATCCATGACTCAAAAATCAAGAACCGCGTTTTCAACGTTGGTGATCGAGTCCTTCTTTTTAACTCAAGATTAAAGATTTTCTCGGGCAAATTAAAAACCCGTTGGTCTGGGCCTTTCACTATCACAAAAGTGTTTCCATATGGAACCATTGAATTATCTCAACCCGACGGTCCCAACTTCAAGGTGAACGGCCATAGGTTGAAGCATTACTTTGGAGGCGACATACCACCCATGGTTGTCCCGGATCTCCAAACTTTCCCCACGAACCAATGAATTCGGGGATCAAGTCAAGCTAGAGACTCGGTGAACAAAAACATTAGCATGCACATGGGTTTTCACCCATGTTTCTGACTTCTCTCTTCTTTCAAATAAAATAACGGGAAGATGGCAACCTCTTCTGCGCCTTTTGTCTTATGGTTGTTGTGTTTGTACAGGTAATTGTTCCCGAAGCATGAAGGCTCTCGTGGTCGTATTTTTGTCCTTACTTCTTAAAAGCTTCATCGTTCAAGAAATCTGATATCCTTTACTAACGTTATCTTTTGGCATAATTAATAAACGGCTTTAGATGTAACATAGGATGACCCTCACCTTTGAAACATTGAGGACAATGTTTAACTTTAGTCTGGGGGTATCTTCGATTTGACTCACGCCTTTCATGTGCCGTTTACTCATGCAATTCCGTTTTTCTCAAAAATCCAAAAAAATGAAAAATTTTCATCAAAAAGCACAAAAAAATTGAAAAAATTTGAAAATTTTCTGCAAAAATATAATAAGTTTTGATACTTTGTTCTGACTTTCCGCTGGGCAGAGTAGGAATAGAAATTTTGACATGACTGGGCACATTGAGCCCTAGCTGTTCCCTTAACTCAGTGAGGCTAAGCGTCCGCGAATCTCATTTCATGAGGTAGTGACCATCCAATTACTAGATTAATTGACTAATCGCGCCAGCGAGCTAGTGTATGACTTAGTGACCATCCGTTATGCAAATAACGCGCCAACGAGCCAAGAAGTGCACTAGTGACCATCCGTTAGTTGAAGCGTCGAAATATTCGTGCCAGCGTGGAGTAGTTGGTTCTCTTTAGAGCTCATCGTAGGTACTTGTGGCTTTTTGCACCCACAAAATTGTCTCACCCTATATCTGTAAAAATAATAATTAAAGATATTATGTTCTGACGAAACTTAGTTCTTTATCTTCTTAAGAGAATCTTTGTTTTGAAAGTTGGGTACACATCAAGGTCATTCTATGAACTGCAATTCTAAAAACGGGACTTTGAACCTCTTTTTGGAAATATGTGATGTCTTGACCTAAAACCTTTGGGTCCTCATTTTAGGAACGTCTAGAGTGGAAATACCCCATGTCATGTAGGAAAAGTTATGTCATAAAAAAAAATGATGATGATGAATAAGAGTGAGTCATGTGCTTAAGTTGATGGCGCGTGAGGTGCATGTGCAGGGTCCTAGACTAGATACATGAGGTGCACGTGTATTTCTCCTCAACTAACATCTATGAGTCTGTGTGAATCCCAACTCTTTGATTTAGACCTCATTTTTAAAGCAGTGATTCTCAAGAAAAGATAGAAAACTACTTAGCGTCTTAATATGGTGTCTTTATCGGAATAAAAATTATCAAAACGATAAAATATGAAGAAATTCATCTCTCACCAAAAATAAAATCAATAGAGGAAAATATGAAAATGGGAGCCAAAAGTTATTACACAAGTAACTTCCATGAGTAGTGATAGCTTCTAACTTGTAATTCAAGCTATGACTTCGTTTTTCCGTTTAGCATGGGAACTGGTGATAAATCAGGAACGATGAATTCTATTCGTATTGACACTTCTCTCTGAGCTATGTTTTCTACTCTGTGACCCTAAACGTTATTGAAAAATGATGAAAGTCAAAACATCCCGTCAAATAACAAGTGTAAAAAGTACGTAAATATTAGTGTAGGAAATAAAGCTGAAAAACGGAGCGTTCTCAAGAATAAATGATTTTTTACTCTCTTTTGAACATTTTGATACTTCTTCAATGTTAGTAGAAAGAGTTATGAAAATTGTTTATCTTGTAGAGCGTGAAATGATCCCATTGAGTGAGGACACGCTAATACCTTAGTCTGGGGGGATTTGGTGTGTGGTTATTCACACACCTTTTCCTGTCCATTTTAAGACCAAAATAGGCACAAACTAACCATAAATGCTAAAGATATTGTGTTTTTGTGTTTGTGATCATGCAGGAACGGATATTTCAGAAATTGGCACAGATCAGCCAAAAAAGGACAAAAATGAGCACGAGTTTGGAAATCATATCAAAAAGCCAGAGCCGGGGAAGCAAATTACCACTTTTGAGCTCAGATTGTCAAAACACACCTTGAAGAATCACAAAATGCCAAAAATAGTCCTTGGAGCAAAAGTTTGCAAAATTGGCAGAAATGGTCCCTCAAGTTTGGAATTTAGCATAAATGGCCCATGAGCATTGGATTTTGGAAGAAAAAGTCAACTATGGTCCTTGGGAATTCACAAGTGTCAAGTTTAGACCTTGGGTGAAAAGTTTGAAGAAATTACAAGTTTAGTCCCTGAAGTTTCCAAAATGGAAAAAATAGTCACTGGGCATTCAAAAATGGAAATTTACACCTATGGCCCTTGTACTATTCACAATTGACAAATTACACCCCTTGGATAACCTTGGGAAAGTCACAACTTCAGTCCCTCACTTTTGGCAAAATTACAAAATTGGTCATTGTATTATTTCCACACCAAACAGACCATTTTTATTAATAAGTCCAAAATACAAATCGAACCACAAATCCAATCCACCCACAAATCTAGTCCAAATGCTAGGCCCAAAATACCGTCGGCCCAACTCCATTTCTAATACTCCCTCCGGTCAAATAAGTCGACCAAGCATCCCTTCCCTCCTTCCTCACCCAACTTGCACCATGCAAACAGTCACCTCACCCCCACCATCTCCGTCACATCCCACCACCTACGCCACTGTCCCTTACCCTTCACCTCAGCATTAAATGCTACCCCCCCAATTGGTACATAATCAGAGCAAATTGCAATTAACCTTTTCCTGCCAAAACACGTTGAGGGCTCAGATTGAGTGTAATTGATCCAATGGCTGTGAGAATTGCTCAGAAACCGTAAGGGAACCTTTGGATGGCTTATATAATGAAGAGAAAGCACAGAAGACAGAGTAGTAGTTATCATGGGGCTTTGTGGTCCATTGGGTGAAGCTTATTAAGTTAAGCGAGCCTATGTGAGAGTAGTACCAGGTTGGGTGACCAACCGGGATGTCCTCACTTGGGGACCACACGCTCTAATGATATCCACCAGCTACCTTAGAAGCCTGGGCTCAACCATGTGATGTCTTGATCCAACAAAGGACGCGTGTTCGATTCCGTTACGCAGCATGGTTGGGTATTGGGTGGAGGTATTTCGTAGGCATCAAACCTTTGCTGGGTAGGGTTGATGGGTACTATTATGGTACACAGGGTTGAGGTGTCCCTGCCAATCTACACTTTTGATCTAAGACAGAGTAGTAGTTTTATTAGTTCAATTTAGTGTCGAATAGTGTAATTTGTCATTCTCTTTTGTAATCTTTAGTTTAAAACCCTGTACTAAGCAATTTTACATTAATCAAAGTCCATTTCAAACATCAATTACAAGTTTGCAGCTTATGTTCAGTTTATGCTAGTTTTTTATTTCAAAAACCTCATTTAAGCTTGATAATGTTGAAAGTTATTGTTTAAGGTTTCCTTGAGCTAATCTCAGTACCATTATAAGATTTTGGAAATTTGTAAACCATTTGGAAGTTATTTACTCATTAAACTCAAAAATACAAAAAAAAAAAAATCAAAAAAATCAAAGAAAAATAAAAAAAATACAGGTTGAAGATGATGATGGCTGGAGCATGGTGCATTTTGGATGGCCATGGGTTAGAGCCTCAGGTGAGGCAATAGGATTGGTTACTTGGTCCTTGGTCCTTGGTAATAGCAGGATTGCATTTTGTAAGAATCTTTTCAATATTCCTTGATTTACTGTTCCATTGCTTATAGTCTGCTTATTTGTGCTAATTAGATATATTTAAATCAGTTTGTTACTTAATATCAAGTGCTTGTTAATTAGAATTGAGAGTTGATTAAAAACTCATTTCAACTGTCATTTTTAGTATAATCAGGTACATTAAGCATTTGTGGTTTAAATTCATGTCCCTGTGCTTATTTTAGTTTATTAAGTCATAATACATCAATTTAAAGCAGTTCCAAAGCCCCTAGTGTCGATTTGTATTAAAAACTTCAAAATCAAAGTTAAATCAAAGTTAAATCAAACTTCCAAAGCCCCTGTTTTTTTTTGTTATTCTTGGTTCATATAAGTCACAATAGGTCTCATTAGGTTATATCAACAATAAAAACCAGGTCCTCTTTGTTCAAAAGTCAAAATTGCCTTTGATCTCACCCTAAGTGATCACTGTTAAGATTTAATTGTAGCATGATGAGTGCTCAAACACTCATCATTTTTGGTCAAATCTGAACTGCAAAACATACAAAAACACTCAGAAATGCATCAAAATACTAAAAATGTTTCAAAATTGTGTTTTATATGTTTTAGATGCAAAATGAGTGAAAACAGATGAAAAACGTACAAAGTTTGCACAATTGGCAGTTTCAGTCCCCCAACTTTCAAAAATTTACAAAACTAGTCCCTGAGCGTTTTTATGAATGAAAAGTTAACCCAAAGCTTTTAAAAGTAAAATATTATCAAAAATAGTCATTGGGTAAAAAGTTTTGAGAATTTACAGTTTTAGTCCCTGGACTTTCAGAATTGGCAATTTTGGCCCCTGACATATTCAATTTTGGAAAACTTTCATTTATGGTTCTTGGATTAATGAAGCATGACAAGAATGGTCCTTATTGCAAAGTTTTGGAAAATGGCAGGAATGGTCCATGAATTTTCAGTTTTGACACATTTGGACCTTGGGCTAATATAAGCTACAAACAAACATCCCTTTTCACTAATAAACTTAACCCATAAAAACCCCCCACCCTTTATAATCCAATCCAATCCCAAACACAAACCCAACATCCAAGCCCATGTTCACCTAAGCCCAAAACCATCCCTGTTTTATTAATAAAATGGGGTCAACCCCTTTCTCCTTCACCCCCTTTTTTTTCCGCCATAATCAAACAACCCTAGCCTCCAACACAATCCCTGCTATCCCAACATCTTGTCCCCCTCCTCACCTGCCTATCAGCCTCCCTACTCCACCACCTCCCAAAGTCAACTCCAAACACCATCATTACCACCCCATCCCTCCACGTGGACAATCCAACATCACCATATGATACCTAAGCTGATTCAAGGGTAAAAATGAAGAGGGAACCAATCCAATGGCTAGGGATGACTGAAGGGATCACAAAAGAAAAAATGGAAAGAAGACAAGAAGCACAACTGTTTGCAGAAATCCTAATTCTGTTGTAATATAAATAGAAGATGATTGTAGCCAATTTTTGGCATTAGGAAGGAGGTAGTAGTTTTTATGATTTTAGTTTTAAGAAGTTTAGTTTTAAGTTTTCTTCGAATATCATGTACTCATTATTTTTAAATTAATGCAAGTTAAAGTTTTTTAACCCACTGCTTATCTGTTCCTGCTTATTTAGCTGCTTATTGTTTGTTTTATTATTGCTTCTTTGAGTTTAGTCTAGCCACGTGTGCAAGTATCTATCAAGATTTTAGCTTGAATCCTTGGTTTTTGCCTAAAAATCTCAATAGTAGGCACCTAAGGGAGTGTTTGGCATAAGCTTCTTGAGTTGTGCAAATAAGATAGTTACCCATTTCTTTTACTTAATTCAACTTTAGTTAATAGACATTAGTGGTTTTCAATCCTAAGTTTGCATTTTCACAAAGTTCTATAGCATTGCACATTTATCTCACCAAGTCTAAATTTTAACTATTTATGCAAAATAGATAGATTAGATATTAGTTAAAGCCTTAGAAATTGTATCTTTGGTTCATAGTTAGTTCACATCAGATAGGTGCATCTTATTAGAAGTGTGGGATTGACCTGTCATAAGTCTAGGTCCCATTTGTAACACCCCAACCCGATAAGGGTAGAAGTATTACATTACAGTGACATATCAGAACAAACACAAGCATATGATTCATACATACAACGAAATTCAGGGTTACAAATGAAAATCTGAAACTACAAGGTTACAAAGAAAATAAATACTATGTCTAATAAAGTGAAACTTCATCTAATCGTCTCTAGTCCAAAGCATAGTCTTCTAAGTCCAGTCACACTCTCTTCCCATAACCCAGCTTCCTACTAAAACCTGCCGCAGGAAAAGGAAATGCGGCTGAGCTTAAAAAGCCCAGTGAACAGATACATATACAAAGCAATGATAATGAAACAGAACTGAAATATAGTGCATTGGGGAAATAGAATAAGGAATAGATAAAAGAGTAATAGAATAGAAAGAAAGGATAGTCATCTACCACGAGCCCAGAAACAAATCATATCATATAAGCCGTCAATACCATAATTCTTCATAATCATATAGAGGGGAGTCCTCTCAGATAATCAGATAATATGAGGGGTGTCCTCATTCTTCAAATGGGTGGAGTAGCGAACTCCCAGAAATTTGTGAAAGGCATGTATAGCACACAGTACCAGTCACCAGACATATATCATAATCATAATCATAGTTAAATCCACTAAACAGAACAGATCTAGGATGCATCCATACGCCCCCGCAGAAATCATAGTGGCCATAACAAATCATATCATAAAGCGCGCATATCATATAACAGAAAGGGGACGGTGTAGCCAAATCACTAGGGCCACACACTAGTCATGCCAGTGGTGCATCACAGACACGCCTATGGTACCTCCATAGGTAGGGAAAACAGAAATGGCTCGGGTATCAAACTAAGAGTCAGGTCTCATATCATACAAAAGGTCATATAGCAAAGGTGTATCTCAGAATCATATCAAAGGTTCATAATAGCAGTTCATAACAAAGGGTTCATATCAGAAATGGTATTCAAGGTCCAATTAGAGTTTATCAGGTCAAGGTTCATATTCAAAAATCAATTCATGGTTCAGTTCAAAAGTCCGTTTCAAAAGTTTCTATTAAAAGTCCAATTTAAATAATCTTTTAAAACAGTTTTCATAAAAATAGTCTTTCAAAATATAGTGTTCATGAAAGTTAAATAACCTTTCTTTTAAAAAGAAATTTAGCATCATTTATAAACATCTTTTTCAAATCGTTTCTTCTCAAAACATTTCCATGGTATCATTAAGAAGGTTTTCATAGCATAGGTTCATAACGGAGGTCATATCAAGTGGGATCAACAGAGAAGGTTCAAGTAAAGGGGATCATAGCAATGGCATCAATTCGGGAACTAACGGATCAGAATATGAAAGAGATCATGAGAAACCTTTTGAGAAAGGTCAGAATATCTGTACCTTAATCGCCATCGAAAATCATAACATACGTAAGCATAAGGAGACACCCCTTCTTCGACGAATCTACACGAATTAACGATCAGCTTATTGTTAATAACTTATTCAATTTAGATTTCTTATTTTAGTCGGCTTTCCAGTTTTAGGAACTTTCCATTTAAAGTGACTTTCCACTTTTAGCAAGTTTCCATATTTAGAAGGTTTCCATTTTTAGAAAGTTTCCATAATTAGAAAGTTGAGTCATTATTAATGAAATCAAAGTATCTTTTAACATATTTACACATCTGGTCCTTAGGGTTTCATAACTTTACCTTTTACACCCTTATATTTCCAAAATTACACTTTAAACCTTTTAGTATTCAAAGTTACACTTTAAACCCTTAACTTATCCATTTTACATAATGATCCCTTATTTAATCATGTTATACGAATATACCTTCAAGTATTCACAATTTACACTTTAAGTCCTTCAAGTTATCAAAGTTACATATTTAACCCTTTAATTTACAATTTCAACTTTTAATTATTAATAGTTACATATTAAGCCATTTATTTACCAATTTATCACAAAACCCCTTGAATACTTTTAAATACTCAAAACAGCTCCAAGTTTCTGAAAATTTACATTTTTAGTCCCTCTCTTTTAATTATTTTCAAAACAAACCCTAATTCATCATTAAACACATTTTAATCCATTTAAATGCAAAACTTACACTTAGCACCCTTAGGTTATATTTTTCCCATATTCCTACTGATTTATATGACATTACAAAAATATCCCAGAAGTTTCAAAGTTGGCAAAACACACCCTTATACTATTAATTTTCCAATCGGTTTATATTAAAAATTAACCAAAACTATAACAAACCCTAAAATCAAATGCTAATTATTACCCCATGATTCTAACAACCTTAAACCATCATTAATTACCAGATCTCATGCCTCAAACCCTAACCCTAATCGATTTAGGGTTTTCTTTTATTTTCTTCATTGTTTTCTTTATTAGCCGATTTATAAAATAAATCACAACACGAGATTTAAGCTTCTACAATTCAAACCCATATTTTTACGAGATCATAATTAATATATGAAGTTCATAAAAATTATCATTCATATCCAGAAAATTCATATACAATGATATAGAGTTTTGTTGCGTTTTTAGGGTTTAATTCCCAAATAATTCATAGAGCATGCATGGTTCTACTTTAGCATTTTATTTGAGACTTATATGATGTAAGAGACGTGATAAAAATACCAGACCAGATCTGGAACAAATAGAATAGGCTGGACGAATTATAGCACACGCGTAGAGCCAAAACGATCCAAAAATCACCACGACTTCACCAATGATCTTCCAACCTTGAAACCAATTTTCGTGGGTCTTATATGATGTAAGGAACATCATAAAAATAAGAAATCATTTTTATAGAGGTCGTATTAGGCACAACGAAATTACCTTTGTTTTAGGGCTCGACAAAAGAAAAACAATGTTACGATCGTATAAGGCTTCCACAATTCGAATGGGATTTTTCTTGGCTTCTTAGAATAATGTATAATCACAGAAAAATGCTTGAGAGGTGTGTGTGAGTCGAATGGAGGCCAAAGGGATTTGTGTGTGTATTATTTAATCGGTTTTAGGGTTTTTGGGTGAAAAGTGATATGGTTTGACTAAAATAAAAGGAATGCCGTGTGGGGGAGGGTTAAGGGACCAGAAATTTCGACAATATGGTTTGGGAGAATAATTCTTAATAATTATCTTCAATATTTTCCATATATATATATCAAATTAACTCAATTTAAATCACTTAATTTAAGTTTTATCACAATCGGCCATTATGGGGGTATTTTAGTAATTTTACCACTTGTACAAATGTGTAATGAAGTTGTTAAAAATATCTTGGATCATAACTTATGCCTTGTTAGGAGTTTGGGATTTATTTGGAGACTTAATAAGCTTTTAATTAAATTTCAAATTTGTAAGGGCAATTTGGTCTTTTCACATGTTTTAGAATTTTAGGTGTTACAACTTCTTCCCCTCTAAAAAGAAAAATTTCGTCCTCGAAATTTGAAGTCGCAAAGTTAGACGAAGTCGTAGTAAACCGCAAAAGGTCGTCACAAACATTCTCACGCCCGGGGAGGTTCTTCCAAAAAGATCTTCAGACCAAAAAGTTTCTCATGACTCGCAACTATTGTCAAAACAGTTTCAGATTCTCAGAAAGGCATATCATGCTGAATTTGAATCAAAAGGATAATTCACCAAACATAACGGATGATAATCGAATTCTCTAGGAGGAGGTATAAAAATACATAGGATTTTCATCAAATTGATTAGGCGAATCAGATGAGAATACATTGAATTGTAGCAGCATGGGATGATATAATGGTTTAACTCTTCGGCTTCTCAAATAGTCTTGGCTTTCAGATAACCTTCCAAAGGTATTCTCATAAACAAACAGGTCTCATTTCCTCAAAGTCCACAATCACATATTGTACTCATGGCAGATCATAATGAACAACTTCACGAATGCGAATCGTATACGGATAGAAAGCATATCGTTAGATATCGTCAACGGCAGAAATTTCATAATGGAACCTAAGATTCTTATCAGAAGTTGCAAAGATCAGCAAAACACGTGTCGAGAGTCCGAACGTATCGAATCGTATATCAAGGGTAGCAGATCAAACGTATAGGTAGAATGAACCTAAAGTCTCACTAAACTCAGATGATCTTGATCAGATGCCAGAATTCTAAAGCTTCTAAGGCACTCCTCGAAATATCACATGCCCACCATAAGTGCACGTTATATGATGTAAGTATTATCACGTTGGCCAGGCGTCATAATACTGGCATCATATACATATGCCCTCATGATGATCATACTTTATCTCAAGTCGTGAACACCCAAACTTATTTAAATCCACCTAGTCCACCTATAGTCTCAGAGGTCACCAAAATCAAACAACATAACTAAGAGAACGAAATTACTCGAAGAGTAACGGAGATCCGAGAATGTCATTCAGAATTAAGGTACGTCATCAGTAACGTCAATTCTTCACAGCATCATCTCGTCTAAACACAATGTCCGCTTTCAAATCCGTCCACTCATTTACAATTTTCAAAATTTCTTCCAAGTTGGAGTAGTCGGTTTATTCTTGTCCGTCTTACCTCATGATTAAGAGAATTTAAAATTCGAGTCTGGTTCCTCCGGTCTTCAGCAGCTCCTCTTGGTAGTGTGGTATCGTAACGGCAGTCTCTGACACGATCACTGTGCATCCCTCCATCCGCAGGTCTGCTTCTGCTCTCAATTCATCTTAGTACAACTAAAATGAATAGAGAAACAAGACTGCGTGTCTTCGACAGGTCTTCTGTCATGGCTCCAGGTTTTAAGGTACATGATGTTGTTGTCGACTCCAGGTTGTGTGTTGAATGGTTCGTCTTCTTTGGTCGGGTTGTCTTGATGCCCAAGCTGAAATCTTCACGTGTTGCATGATATATGATTGAGCATTATCCCAATTCCTCTCTCCTTCTTATATGCTTCTTCCATGGTAATGCTTGTCGCAACCATCTTCTACTACTCTTCCACCAGGTTTCTAACTCCGATAACGGCCTTCAATCTCACCAATAATCTCTATGTTCTTCTTTCGTTTTAGAACACAACACAATGTCATACTATGGCAATTTGTCCAAAACATGCGAAAACATGATTATTCTAGCCAACACCATTGGCATCATTCAAACTCATAAATGATGACGAGTGCAAAGGCAGCTTCAGAAATCATCTCAGGGAATTTTCACATCGTCTTCTTTCTTCTTCAAGAACTGATATACTTCACAAAGGTTACTCTCGGTTAGTTAACCCCATTCTTAGAAGTTCTTGTGGTTGCTTCTCCAGTCATTCAAATCTAAAATGAGGCAATCAGATGCGGATTTTCAAAGGAAGACCAAATAATTATTGATACGCGGAAACAGATAATGATTAGTGATAGTGGTACGTTTAAGTTCACGATAGTCGATACGTCATCGCATACTTCTCTCGTTCTTCTTCATAAACAAACGAGAGCATCCAAAGAGAATCACAAGGGTTAAAAATCATATTCCATCAGCTCCTTCAATCTCTCAACTTTTGTGGTACCATGGTTTCTTCAACTGAGATTTGTTCAATACCCACTCTACTTCCTAAGCAGGAAGGAGTACCAAAAGGTTCATCAGAGAATACCGGAAAATCTTCGTACAACAAATATTTCCAAATAGCAGAACTTTCTAAGGGTTGATAATAATGGTTTTCAGGGAAACTTGATAATCACATGAGTTCGGAGTTGGTGTTTCCATAGTGATAGGAATTTTTTTGCAAATGTAGAGAGTCATCAAAATGAAATAGGGTGAAGCAGATTGTTAAGGTCACATTTCAGATACGGTAGTCTATGGTATCTTTACGAATAGCCATCCAGTCCAAAAGACCGTACAATCAGACATCTCAAAGTCAAAGGATTCATAGAGTGGATACAGTCGTCAATTTATACAGATAGTTCATATCTCAGAGTCAAGTACATGATTCAACAAAAATGTTGGGATGGGTAAACGAACAATTCAATGTGTGGGAATTTCGTTTAGCTTCTTAGCATAAGTAGCAGGTAGGATGTGTATCATTGGTAATACGAATATCGTATAATCGTCAATTGTAAGATGTACAGAATATCAGTTATCAGCATCCTCACGCTTAGTTAACAATTCCATACAGAGATAGTATTTACATCGTACCCTTCCAAAGGAAATGGTTGGCAGAACAAGGTTCATCATTCAAAGAGAGGAAACAAAACTTCTCATATTCGTGGTTCATAATTACCAGAATTCTCATAGGAGTAGTAATGGATCATACATAGTTAAGTAGTATCGGGTGATACATTCATACCTAACATAAGTAATGAATTCACAGAATGTGTCGAACACATTATGGTTGAATGACCTACGATATGGTCGAAAAGTTGTCAAACAGTTTATCAAACAAATAGGAGGCGGTGATCAAAATCTGAAGGTGAAACTTAAATGTGTAAGGTATCCACGTAGCCTCCCGAGGTATTCCAAACTTACTTGGTTACTAAGCTTAAGTTGCAAAACTTCTAACTTCTGAAACAAGGGTCCTTATAAGGCTTATCCAAGAGCAAAGGCACGATAAGAGTGATACGGAAGCAAATGATACTTACATAAACGTCTTAGTCTACCCATTCCTCACCGGTAATAACTCGGGTTCCTATGGGGAATCCTAATGTAAAGTTTCAAAGGTTGTCTCATGAGCGCCTACAGGGAAACTTAGGGGTCCAATCTTCACAGGTCAAGGGTAAATGTATTACGAATCGCAGCCTGGTCTCTGATACCATAATTGTAACACCCCAACCCGATAAGCGTAGAAGTATTACATTACAGTGACATATCAGAACAAATACAAGCATATGATTCATACATACAACGAAATTCAGGGTTACAAATGAAAATCTGAAACTACAAGGTTACAAAGAAAATAAATACTATGTCTAATAAAGTGAAACTTCATCTAATCGTCTCTAGTCCAAAGCATAGTCTTCTAAGTCCAGTCACACTCTCTTCCCATAACCCAGCTTCCTACTAAAACCTGCCGCAGGAAAAGGAAATGCGGCTGAGCTTAAAAAGCCCAGTGAACAGATACATATACAAAGCAATGATAATGAAACAGAACTGAAATATAGTGCATTGGGGAAATAGAATAAGGAATAGATAAAAGAGTAATAGAATAGAAAGAAAGGATAGTCATCTACCACGAGCCCAGAAACATATCATATCATATAAGCCGTCAATACCATAATTCTTCATAATCATATAGAGGGGAGTCCTCTCAGATAATCAGATAATATGAGGGGTGTCCTCATTCTTCAAATGGGTGGAGTAGCGAACTCCCAGAAATTTGTGAAAGGCATGTATAGCACACAGTACCAGTCACCAGACATATATCATAATCATAATCATAGTTAAATCCACTAAACAGAACAGATCTAGGATGCATCCATACGCCCCCGCAGAAATCATAGTGGCCATAACAAATCATATCATAAAGCGCGCATATCATATAACAGAAAGGGGACGGTGTAGCCAAATCACTAGGGCCACACACTAGTCATGCCAGTGGTGCATCACAGACACGCCTATGGTACCTCCATAGGTAGGGAAAACAGAAATGGCTCGGGTATCAAACTAAGAGTCAGGTCTCATATCATACAAAAGGTCATATAGCAAAGGTGTATCTCAGAATCATATCAAAGGTTCATAATAGCAGTTCATAACAAAGGGTTCATATCAGAAATGGTATTCAAGGTCCAATCAGAGTTTATCAGGTCAAGGTTCATATTCAAAAATCAATTCATGGTTCAGTTCAAAAGTCCGTTTCAAAAGTTTCTATTAAAAGTCCAATTTAAATAATCTTTTAAAACAGTTTTCATAAAAATAGTCTTTCAAAATATAGTGTTCATGAAAGTTAAATAACCTTTCTTTTAAAAAGAAATTTAGCATCATTTATAAACATCTTTTTCAAATCGTTTCTTCTCAAAACATTTCCATGGTATCATTAAGAAGGTTTTCATAGCATAGGTTCATAACGGAGGTCATATCAAGTGGGATCAACAGAGAAGGTTCAAGTAAAGGGGATCATAGCAATGGCATCAATTCGGGAACTAACGGATCAGAATATGAAAGAGATCATGAGAAACCTTTTGAGAAAGGTCAGAATATCTGTACCTTAATCGCCATCGAAAATCATAACATACGTAAGCATAAGGAGACACCCCTTCTTCGACGAATCTACACGAATTAACGATCGGCTTATTGTTAATAACTTATTCAATTTAGATTTCTTATTTTAGTCGGCTTTCCAGTTTTAGGAACTTTCCATTTAAAGTGACTTTCCACTTTTAGCAAGTTTCCATATTTAGAAGGTTTCCATTTTTAGAAAGTTTCCATAATTAGAAAGTTGAGTCATTATTAATGAAATCAAAGTATCTTTTAACATATTTACACATCTGGTCCTTAGGGTTTCATAACTTTACCTTTTACACCCTTATATTTCCAAAATTACACTTTAAACCTTTTAGTATTCAAAGTTACACTTTAAACCCTTAACTTATCCATTTTACATAATGATCCCTTATTTAATCATGTTATACGAATATACCTTCAAGTATTCACAATTTACACTTTAAGTCCTTCAAGTTATCAAAGTTACATATTTAACCCTTTAATTTACAATTTCAACTTTTAATTATTAATAGTTACATATTAAGCCACTTATTTACCAATTTATCACAAAACCCCTTGAATACTTTTAAATACTCAAAACAGCTCCAAGTTTCTGAAAATTTACATTTTTAGTCCCTCTCTTTTAATTATTTTCAAAACAAACCCTAATTCATCATTAAACACATTTTAATCCATTTAAATGCAAAACTTACACTTAGCACCCTTAGGTTATATTTTTCCCATATTCCTACTGATTTATATGACATTACAAAAATATCCCAGAAGTTTCAAAGTTGGCAAAACACACCCTTATACTATTAATTTTCCAATCGGTTTATATTAAAAATTAACCAAAACTATAACAAACCCTAAAATCAAATGCTAATTATTACCCCATGATTCTAACAACCTTAAACCATCATTAATTACCAGATCTCATGCCTCAAACCCTAACCCTAATCGATTTAGGGTTTTCTTTTATTTTCTTCATTGTTTTCTTTATTAGCCGATTTATAAAATAAATCACAACACGAGATTTAAGCTTCTACAATTCAAACCCATATTTTTACGAGATCATAATTAATATATGAAGTTCATAAAAATTATCATTCATATCCAGAAAATTCATATACAATGATATAGAGTTTTGTTGCGTTTTTAGGGTTTAATTCACAAATAATTCATAGAGCATGCATGGTTCTACTTTAGCATTTTATTTGAGACTTATATGATGTAAGAGACGTGAGAAAAATACCAGACCAGATCTGGAACAAATAGAATAGGCTGGACGAATTATAGCACACGCGTAGAGCCAAAACGATCCAAAAATCACCACGACTTCACCAATGATCTTCCAACCTTGAAATCAATTTTCCTGGGTCTTATATGATGTAAGGAACATCAGAAAAATAAGAAATCATTTTTATAGAGGTCGTATTAGGCACAACGAAATTACCTTTGTTTTAGGGCTCGACAAAAGAAAAACAATGTTACGATCGTATAAGGCTTCCACAATTCGAATGGGATTTTTCTTGGCTTCTTAGAATAATGTATAATCACAGAAAAATGCTTGAGAGGTGTGTGTGAGTCGAATGGAGGCCAAAGGGATTTGTGTGTGTATTATTTAATCGGTTTTAGGGTTTTTGGGTGAAAAGTGATATGGTTTGACTAAAATAAAAGGAATGCCGTGTGGGGGAGGGTTAAGGGACCAGAAATTTCGACAATATGGTTTGGGAGAATAATTCTTAATAATTATCTTCAATATTTTCCATATATATATCAAATTAACTCAATTTAAATCACTTAATTTAAGTTTTATCACAATCGGCCATTATGGGGGTATTTTAGTAATTTTACCACTTGTACAAATGTGTAATGAAGTTGTTAAAAATATCTTGGATCATAACTTATGCCTTGTTAGGAGTTTGGGATTTATTTGGAGACTTAATAAGCTTTTAATTAAATTTCAAATTTGTAAGGGCAATTTGGTCTTTTCACATGTTTTAGAATTTTAGGTGTTACACCATTTATACCCATTTGACCCAAAATTGCCCACTGCATCAGTAGGTAAATTCCCCATCCCACTTTTTCGTTGCAGTCTCAGTAAGGTTCTAGTAGATGTAGGATTAGATTGCTGCTTTAATCGTTAATTGATGGCAGAGCTTTCATTAGTTTTAAGCTTTTCTAGATTGATTGTAGCTTGTTGATAGCTTAAATTCCACCCCATCCACCCACTGCTACAGCAATCTAACCCAAACTACCACTTTTGTTCTTTTGGTTACTTCTTTTTTTTCTTTGAATTCAAATTATTCAAGCTTTATTTAAAGTCCTTTAAACAGGTTACAAGTAGTTTCTAGTGTTTTACTAAAGTTTAATAGCAGAAGTTTGGATTTCCAAAATTCTAAGTTCTAAACCTTTTCTTTCAGCTTACTTCAAATCTTATGGGATTAGGGTACTTTGGTTGTTCCTTTTGGCTCAAATAATTTTAAGTATGACTTGATTCAAACCCATGGTTCAAAATTCTTAGTTGCATACTAGTTTCTACCAATCCTCAAGCTTTTGGCCTGCAACTCCACTTGTTGCCACAGCCCTTCAAAAGCCATTTTTAATTTGTTCATCTCTTAATAAATTTCCTTGAAAGTCAGTTTATAGCTTCTTTGCCAGCTTGTTATTTTTATTTTTATTTTAATTTTATGATTTTTTTTAGTAGCTTATTACAGCCACTCAAGTAGCCTGCTGACCCACTTTATGCCCTGCACCATGGGGGGTTTTACTTTTGACCCAGTTTCATAAGCCCATAACTTGGTGCTTGGTGAAGCCATTTGAGGCTTTTGGGTGATTTGGGAAACACCAAAGTCTCAACTCCTTGAACTTATGCTTTGTTGTTACTTTAGAGCTTATTTTTATGTTTATTCTTAGCTCATAAGTTGATTCACCAAACTGAGACTCACTGCTTCAGTGAGTAATAAGCTCACTTTCAGAAGCCCTTGCTGAGCTTATTAGTGAATTTCCACCCAAGGACCTGAGAATTCTGAAAAGCTCATTGGAGTGACTTGCTGGTTCTGGCTTTCTTTTGGTTTCATAAGCTTGATTGATAAGCTAATTCAGGCCTGCAATTGTCCCCCAAAACCTGTTTGGTTTTCATTCAATTCATTTTTGCTTATCTGCTATTTTCAGTTTGTTAGCTTATTTAGATCTTTTCATTTAGCTCATTTTAGATTATTTAGGTTGCCCTTAATTCAGTAAGTAGCTTATTTCACTTTAGGTTTAGTTTGTAGCTCATTAAAAAGCTTTTCACAACTCCAAATCTTATTTTGATCCATTTTGCTTCACTGTTGAGTTTTTAAGCTCTTTCTCAGCTTATTCGTGAGTTGTAAAAATATTAGTTTTGTAAAAGTTTGCTATTTTTATTGTTTAAGTGTGCTGGTAAAAAGAAAAAAGTAAAAATAAAATAGTTAGTAAAATCTGCCATGAGTGAGACTTGAACCCTGGACCTTTTGGTTTGACAAGTCAAAACCAAGCCTGAGGTGTGCACCATCTGCCCTATACATGTCTTAGTGTTTATTGTTTCCTCACTCATTTATATAGTACTCATTTTCCATTTTAAGCTTATTAAGCTTTCCAGCTTATTTTACAGCTTATTCATATGCTTTTCATAAGTTTTATATTTTTCCTAGCTTAAGTAAACTACTTAGTATTTTTATAAAAAGTTTTAAAATTTTTACTGTTCACATAGTATTTTTTATAATTTAAATTAGTTTTATTATTATTTAATTAATAAAAATTAAATAAAAAGTCTAAAAAAATATTTTCTTTTTCTAATAATTTTCTTGTGTCATTAGGATCGTAAAAATATTATTTTCATGTCCGTAGGATTAGCGTAGCATAAAATTCACGTTTTATTTTGCGCACTCGCGTTTTATTTAATAAACTTTTACGTTTTTAAAGATTTAGGTTACGTGAGTAAAAGTAGTTTGTAAAATAAGAAAAACCAAAAATATAAATAAAGTGATAGCTTCTATTTAAGCCGTTTGGCTTATTTTTCTCCTTATTTATAAGCAAATTCTGATTTTAAGTTTTTAGATTACGTTTTAGGTTAATTAGGTTTCGCGTTATTGTTAATATAGTTTGTTTACATCGTTCTCATTCGTATTTCCTTAGTTTAATCTTCTCAAACCCTTTCCTGTCAAAATTCACCCGATCACAAACCCGTTTTTGATACCATCCACACCTCGTCGGGACATAACGACCCGGGGATTTCCTAAACTCCTTGGTTATTTGGTCTTTGACGTTTGACTTGGTTGACCATCACCTGGTGAACTTAGTTGTCCGTTCGGGACCAATCAAATTTTGGCGCCGCTGCCGGGGAGGTTGTGCGCGTTTTTCTAAAAACGGTTTGCTGATTAGTGTTTTTGGAATTCAATCCTTTGTAAATTTCCCATCCTTGTTCATATTATCTCATTATTATCATATAAAAACAAAACTGTTCCCGAAAACATTTTTCAATCAAGTTTTCAACGAACACAAAAACACAAAAAAAATTTCTTTTCTATTTGTACAAAATGTTTATCCAAAAATTCAAAAACATTCTCCTTTACCCTCTCACATCTTTGATTCTTCATCCCTTACCATCCCAAACCTTTTGATTCTTTCTATGTCTCATCCACACCTTCTTATTTGCCATTGGTGTGGTAATCCTTATAATGGTGGCAATTGCCCCAGCTGTGGCATGGTAGAGTCAGGAAACGGGTCTGTCTATAACCAGGATCCCTATTCCTACCATGACACGACTGATTCATTCCATCAGTTACCACACCATGATACTCAGCAGTTTTACTGTTGTGAGTAATGTGGTGGTTCACACTACAGTTCTGATTGTCAATCGGGAAACATGCTTGTCTATGAGCAGTTTCCTGATAACAATCATAACTTTAGCACATACGACTCACAGCCACATCAGTTTTACTGTTGTGATCACTGTGGAGGTCCACACTTCAGCTCAGATTGTCAAATGGGGAATCCATTTCCTTGTAACAATTTTGACACATCGTATTATGACGAACCTCCATCTCCACCAATTCCTCAATGTCTTCTCCTTGATCTTTTGGATTTAGTGAAAGACTTGAAAAGAAGAACACACACCCCAGATAATCCAAAACAAAAATCGATGGAAGAATTGTTAGATGACGAACAGGCTGCTAAAATAAATTCCCAAGATGCTTATGAAAGATCTATTAGGGAATCAATTGAAAAGGAAAAAGCAGCCAGATCTATCTCTCGATTCCGTTTCATTCCTGATGACAGTGATGATGAGGATATCCTTGATATTCTTCAATTTTATAAAGATTCATCAGATGAGACACCATCACTTGAGATTCCATCTCAACTCACTCTTATCACACCCGAGGTTCACACTCACTCTCTGAGCATGGGGGACGAGCATCTTGGCACTGTTCCTGAAAGGGAATCGGACGAATTCATAAAGTCTAGTGTTGAGGACCTTGTCTCAATCCCAAGAGAGTCACAGGGAATTCTTCATCATATATGTGATATTCCTCCTTCCCTTGTCTTCCCGACTGATCATGTTGAGATGTTCTCCGATTCTACTGATGACGATTCGTTATCTTGTGGAGACATCGTTTTTATGGAAAAATTACCTTCTAAGCTAGTTAGCTTAGAAGAAGAGAATGATGAGATTGACACTGAAATCAAGGATGAAGCTCTTCGTGCTACATTATTGAATGTCGATCTCCTCATTTCTAAAATCGAGGCTTTCAAAGAGAAACCTATTTCATCTCCTATCCCTATTAAGGATAGTGACATTTTCTCTGATGATCCTATTCCGGAGTTTGAAGCCTTTACTTTTGATCATATGGGAGAGAAGATTAGTGGCAGTACCACTTCTTATTCTCAAATTTCTCTCCCCGAGTATGATTCATTCACCTTTGAGGAGTTCTCCGGTGAACTCACTCATATCATATCTCCACCGGAGTATGATAACTTTTACTTTGATCTAGATAAAGACGATCTTTGTGTTCCAGAGGGAAATATTCTCAACCTTGAGAATTTACTAGATATCAAAATCCCAACCCTCCCTCCCATTATATGTCTAGATCATATGAGCTTTACTGATGAGATTCATGATATACCAATTATGAATTCTCTTTCAGATGATGATGACTCTATCTTGATTGTCATCACGATCTTTCTTCCCTTCTTCACCTACCGGGTGACTTCTCCTGTTCTTCATTCCTTCGGGAATGAAGACATTATTTTTGACCCCGGCATCACCGCTTATAGTTTATACTATTTTAAGCCTGGGTCTACTTATCTCATCAGTGTGGAACTCTCACGTGCTTCTAATGTTTGTCCAAACATCTTGAATGAAAGTCCGATTGAGATTGTTTCTTCCACATCATGCTTCCCCAAGGACAAATTAATTCGGGGTCGAGTCAAGCTAGCGACTCGATAAACAAAAACAGTAGCATGTACTTAGGGTTTTCACCCTAAGTGTGGGGGAGTCACCCATGCTATGATTACAAAAGTGAAAAACAAAATGGTGTTTTCCACGCTTAGCTTGTAATATTGCCCTTTTACGTTCAAAATGTCAGCATAATAGCCGGGACTTTGAATATTGAGGACAATATTTAGTCTAAGTGTGGGGGGGGGGGGGGGTAGTCTAGCGATTTTTATCACATTTTACTATCTAGTACCCCCGTTTTGGCCAAAATTTCAAAATTTTTTCACTTGTGCTTCAAAATTTTTGTGGTTATCAGTCCGCCATGCCTAAATGACAAAAGGGATTGGCTAATCCAAGAGCAAACGGCTCTTGGTAAAGATATCTCAAATCCGTTTATGGCTTGCAATTTGCCCAAAATTGTATGGTACCTCAACTCGCCATATCCTAAAAAGTGAATGAGTTGGCTAGCCCGCAAGATTATGGCTTGTGGTAAAGGCAGTGGAAAAACCATAATTGGTAATCAGCTCACCAAGATGTTGACTATTCCATCAAGAGTTGGCTAGTCCAGAAGCAAACGACTTTTGGTAAAGACTAATCAAATCCATTGACAGCTGGTGGTTTGCTCAAAATCACATGGTTATCAGGTGGACCATAGTTCTTACTTGAATCGATACACCTGGCTACTCCAGAAGTGATGGCTTTTGGTAAAGAGTTTAAAATCCATTAAGTTTTCAAAACAGTTTATTGCTAGGGACTAGTAATAGTTTAGTGTGGGGGATTGATGAGTGCTCAAACACTCATCATTTTTGGTCAAATCTGAACTGCAAAACATACAAAAACACTCAGAAATGCATCAAAATACTAAAAATGTTTCAAAATTGTGTTTTATATGTTTTAGATGCAAAATGAGTGAAAACAGATGAAAAACGTACAAAGTTTGCACAATTGGCAGTTTCAGTCCCCCAACTTTCAAAAATTTACAAAACTAGTCCCTGAGCGTTTTTATGAATGAAAAGTCAACCCAAAGCTTTTAAAAGTCAAATATTTTCAAAAATAGTCATTGGGTAAAAAGTTTTGAGAATTTACAGTTTTAGTCCCTGGACTTTCAAAATTGGCAATTTTGGCTCCCGACATATTCATTTTTGGAAAACTTTCATTTATGGTTCTTGGATTAATGAAGCATGGCAAGAATGGTCCTTATTGGCAAGTTTTGGAAAATGGCAGGAATGGTCCATGAATTTTCAGTTTTGACACATTTGGTCCTTGGGATAATATAAGCTACAAACAAACATCCCTTTTCACTAATAAACTTAACCCATAAAACCCCCCACCCTTTATAATCCAATCCAATCCCAAACACAAACCCAACATCCAAGCCCATGTTCACCTAAGCCCAAAACCATCCCTGTTTTATTAATAAAATGGGGTCAACGAGGGTCAACCCCTTTCTCCTTCACCCCCTTTTTTGCCGCCATAATCAAACAACCCTAGCCCCCAACACAATCCCTGCTATCCCAACATCTTGTCCCCCTCCTCACCTGCCTATCAGCCTCCCTACTCCACCACCTCCCAAAGTCAACTCCAAACACCATCATTACCACCCCATCCCTCTAAGTGGATAATCCAACATCACCATATGATACCTAAGCTGATTCAAGGGAAAAAATGAAGAGGGAACCAATCCAATGGCTAGGGATGACTGAAGGGAGCACAAAAGAAAAAAGGGAAAGAAGACAAGAAGCACAACTGTTTGCAGAAATCCTAATTCTGTTGTAATATAAATAGAAGATGATTGTAGCCACTTTTTGGCATTAGGAAGGAGGTAGTAGTTTTTATGATTTTAGTTTTAAGAAGTTTAGTTTTAAGTTTTCTTCGAATATCATGTACTCATTATTTTTAAATTAATGCAGGTTTAAGTTTTTTTAACCCACTGCTTATCTGTTCCTGCTTATTTAGCTACTTATTGTCTGTCTTATTATTGCTTCTTTGAGTTTAGTCTAGCTAAGTGTGCAAGTATCTATCAAGATTTTAGCTTGAATCCTTGGTTTTTGCCTAAAAATCTCAACAGTAGGCACATACGGGAGTGTTTGGCATAAGCTTCTTGAGTTGTGCAAATAAGATAGTTACCCATTTCTTTTACTTAATTCAACTTTAGTTAATAGACATTAGTGGTTTTCAATCCTAAGTTTGCATTTTCACAAAGTTCTATAGCATTGCACATTTATCTCACCAAGTCTAAATTTTAACTATTTATGCAAAATAGATAGATTAGATATTAGTTAAAGCCTTAGAAATTGTATCTTTGGTTCATAGTTAGTTCACATCAGATAGGTGCATCTTATTAGAAGTGTGGGATTGACCTGTCATAAGTCTAGGTCCCATTTATACCCATTTGACCCAAAATTGCCCACTGCATCAGTAGGTAAATTCCCCATCCCACTTTTTCATTGCAGTCTCAGTAAGGTTCTGGTAGATGTAGGATTATATTGCTGCTTTAATCGTTAATTGATGGCAGAGCTTTCATTAGTTTTAAGCTCTTCTAGACTGATTGTAGCTTGTTGATAGCTTAAATTCCACCCCATCCACCCACTGCTACAACAATCTAACCCAAACTACCACTTTTGTTCTTTTGGTTACTTCTTTTTTTTCTTTGAATTCAAATTATTCAAGCTTTATTTAAAGTCCTTTAAACAGGTTACAAGTAGTTTCTAGTGTTTTACTAAAGTTTAATAGCAGAAGTTTGGATTTCCAAAATTATAAGTTCTAAACCTTTTCTTTCAGCTTACTTCAAATCTTATGGGATTAGGGTACTTTGGTTGTTCCTTTTGGCTCAAATAATTTTAAGTATGACTTGATTCAAACCCATGGTTCAAAATTCTTAGTTGCATACTAGTTTCTACCAATCCTCAAGCTTTTGGCCTGCAACTCCACTTGTTCCCACAGCCCTTCAAAAGCCATTTTTAATTTGTTCATCTCTTAATAAATTTCCTTGAAAGTCAGTTTATAGCTTCTTTGCCAGCTTGTGAACAAGCTGATATTTTTATTTTAATTTTATGATTTTTTTAGTAGCTTATTACAGCCACTCAAGTAGCCTGCTGACCCACTTTATGCCCTGCACCATGGGGGGTTTTACTTTTGACCCAGTTTCATAAGCCCATAACTTGGTGCTTGGTGAAGCCATTTGAGGCTTTTGGGTGATTTGGGAAACACCAAAGTCTCAACTCCTTGAACTTATGCTTTGTTGTTACTTTAGAGCTTATTTTTATGTTTATTCTTAGCTCATAAGTTGATTCACCAAACTAAGACTCACTACTTCAGTGAGTAATAAGCTCACTTTCAGAAGCCCTTGCTGAGCTTATTAGTGAATTTCCACCCAAGGACCTGAGAATTCTGAAAAGCTCGTTGGAGTGACTTGCTGGTTCTGGCTTTCTTTTGGTTTCATAAGCTTGATTGATAAGCTAATTCAGGCCTGCAATTGTCCCCCTAAACCTGTTTGGTTTTCGTTCAATTCATTTTTCCTTATCTGCTCTTTTCAGTTTGTTAGCTTATTTAGATCTTTTCATTTAGCTCATTTTAGATTATTTAGGTTGCCCTTAATTCAGTAAGTAGCTTATTTCACTTTAGGTTTAGTTTGTAGCTCATTAAAAAGCTTTTCACAACTCCAAATCTTATTTTGATCCATTTTGCTTCACTGTTGAGTTTTTAAGCTCTTTCTCAGCTTATTTGTGAGTTGTAAAAATATTAGTTTTGTAAAAGTTTGCTATTTTTATTGTTTAAGTGTGCTGGTTAAAAGAAAAAAGTAAAAATAAAATAGTTAGTAAAATCTGCCATGAGTGAGACTTGAACCCTGGACCTTTTGGTTTGACAAGTCAAAACCAAGCCTGAGGTGTACACCATCTGCCCTATAGATGTCTTAGTGTTTATTGTTTCCTCACTCATTTATATAGTACTCATTTTCCATTTTAAGCTTATTAAGCTTTCCAGCTTATTTTACAGCTTATTCATAAGCTTTTCATAAGTTTTATATTTTTCCTAGCTTAAGTAAACTACTTAGTATTTTTATAAAAAGTTTTAAAATCTTTACTGTTCACATAGTATTTTTTATAATTTAAATTAGTTTTATTAGTATTTAATTAGTTTTTAATTAATAAAAATTAAATAAAAAGTCTAAAAAAATATTTTCTTTTTCTAATAATTTTCTTGTGTCATTAGGATTGTAAAAATATTATTTTCATGTCCGTAGGATTAGCGTAGCATAAAATTTACGTTTTATTTTGCGCACTCACGTTTTATTTAATAAACTCTTACGTTTTTAAAGATTTAGGTTACGTAAGTAAAAGTAGTTTGTAAAATAAGAAAAACAAAAAATATAAATAAAGTGATAGCTTCTATTTAAGCCGTTTGGCTTATTTTTCTGCTTATTTATAAGCAAATTCTGATTTTAAGTTTTTAGATTACGTTTTAGGTTAATTAGGTTTCGCGTTATTGTTAATATAGTTTGTTTACATCGTTCTCATTCGTATTTCCTTAGTTTAATCTTCTCAAACCCTTTCCTGTCCAAATTCACCTGATCACAAACCCGTTTTTGATACCATCCACACCTCGTCGGGACATAACGACCCGGGGATTCCCTAAACTCCTTGGTTATTTTGTCTTTAACGTTTGACTTGGTTGACCATCACCTGGTGAACTTAGTTGACCGTTCGGGACCAATCATAGCATAAGCCACTAATCAACTCACAAATAGTTAGGAATGCTTAAATTAGTCTCTAACTAGCTTAATATATCATTTTCAGTGAGCTAGATCAACTCAAAATCCATCAAAGTCAATTTAGGTGTTCATAGCAAAAAGTCAAATTGCATAGTTAGGTAGAAAGTCAAATTTTCAAAGATTTTTCCTGATTTTTGTGTTACAAAGTAAGCTTTAAGCTTTTTACAAGATAAAGTTTATTAGCTTAACTTTTGAAATCCACCTCTAGCTTATTTTTAAGATTTTTTCTATGGCTAATACAAGTGCTTATTTGAGGCTGCAGGGCTGACACCCTCCCCTGCACCAGGGCATTTACCCAAGTTTCATAAGCTTATTCTGGCTTAACCAGTGGGCCCCAGACCTCACCATTGGATTTTTAGATAGATTATTAGACCAACTCAACATACCAGTGCTTATTTTGTATCTGTGAACCTTTGCCCCTTAGCTTATTTGGCCATTGAAGTTATACTGATAGCACTCAGTATATTAAGTACTCAGTATAGACACGCCATTTTCACAAGCCCACCATAAGATCATTATTAAGCCATAAGCCCTGAACCTTGGCTAATTTAAAGCCCTTCAGGTCAAATTTTCAGATCATCTTTTGTTTTGGACCTTTGAACCCTCCTGTGGACCCCATAGAGGGCTGCAAGTCCCCATTTTGGACTGTCTAGTACTCAGTATTTTGATAAGTGCTTATTTGTATCTCTGGCTTATTTCCAAGTGCTTATTCATTCTTTTGTGCTTATTTTGTGTTCATCTCAGTAGTTTATTGCTTATTCCTCCATTTATAGCTTATTGCCAGCTTATTGCATAAAAAATCCAATTTCTAAGCTTATTAGGACTTCTGTCTTATTTTTGGGTTTGCACACTGCTTATTTTTAAGCTCCTAATTAGTTGTCTTTGTAAAAGTTTCATATTTTCAGTAATAAAATAGTTTTGTAGAAGAAAATCCAGAAAAAAAACAAATTTAAAAACAATATTAGCTTCTATTTAAGCCATTTGGCTTATTGCTCAGCTTTTTCAAAAAGAAATATTCATTTTTATAATTTTTCTAAGTTTCTAATATATTAAAATAGTTTAATAAAAAATTTCATAATTTTCTGAGTTAATTTAGTATTTATAATAATTAAAATAAGTTTAATTAGTTTTATTTAAAAAAGCTAAAAATTAATTTTCTTTCTGGTTATTTTTAAGCAATAGTAGATTTTTATATTTTTCCCTAGTTCATATAATTCATAAACTATTTTTAGAAAAACTTTTAGAATTTTCACTGTTCATTTAGTATTTTTCATAATTAAATTAGTTAAAATAGATTTTAATTAATAATTAAGTAAATAATTAGTAAAATAGTTTAAAAATAATTTTTTATAAACTTTTTATAAATATTTAGGATTCATGTAATGGTTAATTAGTTTTTAAAAAAATTTCATATTTTTCTAAGTCATTTTAGTATTTCTCTTAAATTTAAATTAGAATTAAATTAGTTTTAATTAATTATTAAATAAGTTTAAATAGTTTTTAATTAGCATTAAATCATAAAATAATCAAAAAAATAATTTTCTTTTCAATTAAATTTTCTTTTAATATTAAGTTTATAAAAGTTTCATTTTTGCCCCCTCTAGTTTAAATTTGTTCAAATATCACATTTTTCCCAGTACGTAGCCGTTTTAATTCCAGTTTACGTTTATTTATATCTGTAATCCTGTAATTGTTTATACTGTTTATTTAACTGAACATCAATCAATTAGTAGTGTAATTAAACCCCAAATCATTATTTGTTACTATTCCCAATCACTGATTCCCGTAAATGTTCCAAAAACACAATTTCAATCTCGCTGGGACATAACGACCCAGGGTTTCCCTATACTTCCACGGATTTAATATCTTGAACTCACTCCCTTACTGCTTAACTTGTTGACCATTCCCGTTTAATTTGTGAGGTTGGTTTAGGAGGAGTCATTTCACTTAATTTATGTGATATAACATTTTTGTGTAACCACAGGATAGTTACATGTCTACTGAAGAAACCGTCGAATCTAAAATTATTGATGTTGAGTTGTATAATACGGATTTTCCTGAAGTAAAAGATACTATTCGTAAGTTATTAATTTAAGATATTTCTCGGTTTATGTTTTTTTATATGTCATATTAACATTTGAACTTCTGTAATCATTTTTTCATAGGTTTCTCTCCCAAATGTTGATCCTATCGCTTACGATAATCTGGATGCCACATTTTATTTTGATGAAGACGACTATGTTTCTGATAATTTTACGCATCTTGAAAATCTTGAAAGACATTTCAACAAACCTCCCTTTATTTTAGAAAGTAAACGTGTTGGTGGAAAGTTCATACATGTTAGTTCGATGGCTGGCAATGTTAATGTTTGAATGATGTTTTGAAATTTTCGACCTTGAATTTTTTTGGTTTTTAATATTGATTTCTATTTTGCTTGTTAAATTAATTATCATTATATTTATTTGTTTCTTATGCGTTTATTTATTTACATGTTCCATTTACCACAATTCATATGCATATGAATTTTTTCAATGTCAATTGCATGTATTAAATATTTTTTGTCGTTTATATCTTTTTCTGCTAACCTTTGTGGATACTCTTTATTTATTTATTTATTTTTTGTAAAATCGCAATGAGGAATTTTGTGTGGTTACATTAGAACATTCTCCAAAGAATTGTATTGTACAAAAACAAACACGATTTGTAAAACATTTTATAATATATATATATATATATATATATATATATATATATATATATATATATATATTATGAATTTGAAAACATTAACATGCATTTTATAATTCGGTGAAGTTGTAGCCATACGATTTTAGAACTTATTACGAAACTTAATTTAAATATATAAAAGATATGAAATAATACAAAAGTTGTTAACTATCATTAAATAAAGTAATTAATAAAGTCGATAGCAAAGAATATCTTCACCTACCATAAATAATGTCATCAATATATATTCAGTTCCTTATATTTTTTCTTTTAAATACTCATACCATCCAATGTTGAATCATACATTTACTTAATAACTTTTAAAATTATGATGTTTATAAGAGATGGATATTGTAAAAAAGAAAGATTTTGTAGAAAATGGTGTTAGATCTACTTTTGAGTTGGAATTTCTTCCAATTGATTTTAACTAATATGCCTCCCCCCAGTTCAGGTATATATATTCACATATATACCTATATATTTATATATATTGTACTAGTTTGTAAAATTGCTATCTTTTGGTAAACTATCTTGCATTTTTATTGATAAAACATGAATAATGGGTTATTTTGAATGTTTTCAATATGCAGGCATTATCAAATTTTGCTCGGAAGATTTTTAAAAAGTTAATCCAAAAGTTGACATAAGAGCGTGAATCACTTTCAAGCACATCCATATCTTCTTCGCTAACACTAGACTAAGACGATAGGCTCTACCTCTAGCTTGTGTGTCAAAGAAAGGCTAAAGTTGGAGTGAACAATGGATATTATCTCTTCAAACATGTTTCTTCTGCTTGTGGGAACACGGAGTATGAATAGAACGTAGTAATAATCTATTTTAATTCCACTTTAGGAGACTATTTTGCAAAAAAATAATAACACGGAGTATTGATCGAAAAGATCGATTAACATGTCAAAATATATAAATTCAAGAACATGTTAATTGATTATTGGTGATGTTATATAGGCTTTCTGTATTTCCTTATGTGTCATCGATTAGTTTTCTTTTGTTTTTTTAGTGTTTTACATCATAATCAGAAATCAATTTTTTTTTCATGCATATATTCAGTCAAACATAGGAAAAGGTCTCCACATTATTTTATTTCATGGAAGAATATAAAATTAAACCAAAAGGGAAACATAATATTATTTAATAGACGTTCATCAGTAATCATTTTTTTCTGTATTTTCTTATGTATTTTCTACGCATATATTCAGTCAAACATATGAAAAAGTCTCACATTATTTTATTTCATGGAAGAATAGAAAATTAAACCAAAAGGTAAACATAATATTATTTAATAGACGTTTGTGTTAATGTTAACATAATTTTGAAAGCAGTACCAAAACACACACAAAAATAAAACATAATATTATTGGATAGCTTAACTGCTTTCTTCTTGGTTTCTGATGATGTTTCTATTTCGCCGGTTTCGTCATGTACCTAAATGAATTTCAGATAATCATTAACACAATATATCAATAGTAAAATATAAAAATAGTTTAAAAAACGTATACAAAATACCTTTTCCTCACAACCTCTTTTTTTCTAATTTGTTGATTTTCATTTTAAATAATGGTATAAATAAGTCCATTATTTTTAACTTCAGAACCGCACGTCTCTCAATGATTTCACCAAAATTATAGTAAATCTGATTCAATTTCAAAAACAATTAGTATAATACATCTGCAATAAATCATGTTATATTTTGGTAAATGCAAATAAAACATCTTATATCGATGATCTCCTGACATAAGTTCACCTATTTTTAACTTTAAATTCGAAAGTAAGTTAATGGTAAATTCTTCTTCTTCTTCACCACCTTGCGACAATTTGAATTTTAAAATATTATCAATCTCAATATATATAAGATATAATATCAATAAATATAACTATATAACAATATTTTATGAAAAACATACAAAATACCTTTTCTTGAGGATGACATGGTTGTAATGTTAACATCATCTTCCATATTGTTGTCTTTATATCATTGTACTATGATTAAATTCCAAAAGGTTAATAGAATGTAATGTATTGTAATATTATATCACTAATTTGTAAAATAAATAGAAGATACCTCTTTTCCTTGATATCCCGTAAGCAACTCTATTGCTCAATGTTGCAAAAATCGTGAATCGGTAGTCGAGCGGCAGACCACCCTGCAGCGATTAATTGGCCAAGGTGGAATTAATTGGTGATTAATCGGATTGGCATTTCCTGCATGTTTTGGGTATATCTGGAGAGCAAACTAAATATCTTAACTGATTCCAAGCCAACTATGTTTCCAAACCAACTATGTTTCCAAACCTCAATAAAATGATTCTGATTATGTGGCCCATTGTGCGTTATAAGTTAAATAAACGATCCCAAAATTAAGTAGAATGGCTAAATTTTTAACTTTTTAAATTTGACCAGTTCGGCCGATTAGGCCGATTTTTTACTGATTCGGCCGGTTTTTGACCAAAAATTTCCTGATTTTTTTACCTAGGCCGATTTTTCGCCGATTTTCAAAAATATACAAGGTGTATGACCGATTAACGATTAATCGGCCGATTGGCCTATTTTTGCAACATTGCTATTACTGTTAGATTTTGATCCAATAAATTTGTAAATTCTCCATCAAGTTTCTTACTATCCTGATTCATTATTATCAACGCCATATATATTTTGTAAAACATGTTAATGATTTTTTACAACAAATATAAAATACCTTTTTTTCAATATCATCTCCTTTTAATGCTAATTGCAATTCGGATGTTTGTAGTTTTAATAGCAGCGGATTCAAAAATTTTTAGGTGGTCATCCGGATCACCCGTTCCATCATATGTTTTAACATTAGTGGGCATGCGCCTTCTCTTATGATCGGAGTAATCGCTGATGCGTCGTGTAAATGCATCAACTTTCTGGCGACGCCACGGAAGAGACATGTCTTTGTCTTCTTCCTCGCGACGTTTTCCTCTAGACTTCCAGTGTCCTGTCTCTTTATCCTCGCTATCCGAGGAGTCACTGGAGGAGAGGTTGTCTCTTTTGCGGCGCTTGCGCCGGCTTTCCTCAGAGGAAGAGCTTGAGGGGCTTTCACTTGGGGAAACTCGCCTTCCTAACCTGTCGTGAATTCTTCTACTCTTATACATGGAGGAGACTTCACTTGGTGAATGTTGACGTCCAAGTCTGTCTTGTATCCTTCGACTACCAAGTCTGGAGTGAACATTAGTGCGCCTCTCGCCATCTTCATATTCTTCTGAGTATTGTGAATCAGATATTGCACCAAGTCTATCATGGATAGTGGTACGTCTTTCATTATTTTCGCGCCTTCCTCTTTGGTGGCGTGGTGGCGATACTTCGCATTCAGGACCAAAGTTGAGCCGGGCTTGTAGGCTCGTACTTGACCTTCTCCTTGCATGAGGGCGGTTAGGGTCTCGTAATTTTGGGATACAAAATTACTCAATGTTAAGTCAGGTGCGTCCTCATTCGCTGCAAGAATACCTGCCTCAGCATTGGGTGCCCTATCTCGGTTAGGTGCGCCAGGTGGCACAGTGTTGTCCACTATAGGTGCCGTTTGGTGGGGAGTATTGAAGAGGGTGCGCTGAAGTTCTTCAACGCTTGGGACTACTGTGGTGGCTTGGGTAGTCCTTATAGGCAATTCTACCGCTGGAAGAGGTAGAGTTGGTCCCGTTTCTTGGTGACCAGGCGCACTGGTTGTTCCAGAAGCCTGCCTAGAGGTCGAATCTTGATGGTTCTTCCTCTGGGGGTCACGTGTTTTCTCTAACTGCGGAGTCCGCTGGCTTGAGTTTTTGTTCTTCGTCATTCTAGTTCTTAGTTCTTTAGCGTGTGTCCCACGGATGGCGCCACTTGTTGATACAAAAGTTGGACGTTCCTAGTTTGGGCCCTTGCTCTCGTACCAATTAGCTCTTAATGCTTGAAACCTGCGCACTAAGAAAACAAACAAACACCGTTAGGCTTATCGTGGGATTGTCTCCCACGATTATCCTCCGGCGTGAGAGTAAGTAATCGGTTTTAGGGTTCTCGTAAAGAGTTAGGGTTTGTGAATCGTACCTTTAATGAGATTTATGTCATTCCTTATATAGGCGCAGAATCCTTGTAGGTTTCGTGCTCCTTACGTTTCGCACGCATGGTGCTTATCCGGTCCAAGGATCTTTATCCATAGATAGAAGATCGTTATCTAGACCATAAATAGTTTGATTGGGCTTGGGTCTACGTGAGCCCGATCCCTTTGGTAATGCAGCCCAAGTCATTGTTATAATAGCCCACTTATAGTGGATTTGGGCCTTAGTAATGATTATCGTTTGGGCTCGTGGCCCAAATATAGACTATACGTCATCATGCCCCCAGTCTAGTGTGTGCGGCTTGCTAGCCGCGGATACTAGACTTCTTGAGGCAACGGTAAGTGTGACGGGAAAAGTTACCGCCCAATATGATGAACAATGTATCTAGCCACCAATATTTTCGAAAATACCTAGGGAAGAAGGGAGAGTGTCTATGTGTTTATCGGGAGATGGGAAAAAGTGCAGGTACCCAATCGTCTTCTAGCCACACGATTAGGATAGTGGGTTCCACTTGGCTAACATGCTAGGGTTTTGGTAACCCTATATAAACATCGCCTCCTTTTACTGAAAAAACACACAGTAAAAACACACTTCCACCATTTTCAAAATTCTTCCAAGCGTTCTTTTAAAGAGAGTAACTGTTTTATTAGGTAACCGCGAATACGCGCCCTTGATATTATTCGTTTAGAAATGGTTCGCCAGCTACATGAGTTTCCATCTGAAATGGACGAGGACGAACTGCGTCAGTTCTCCTCGGATTATTTCATTCCTCGTGACGTGCATCCGGTTGTACCGGAGGCCAACGCATGTATCGCGAATTTCCCTGCGGGAAAGATACGGTTGTATACGTGCTTCTTCGAGTATGCGAACTAGCGCGTACCCATATCCATATTTTTGAGCGATTTTCTCAACCACTACCGCCTTCACATTTCCCAGCTGCACTATATAGGTGCAGCAAAAGTCTCCAATTTTGAAATAAACTGTCGGTTTCTCGCGATCAACCCGACTGTTGACCTATTCCATGCTTTTTACCGCACAACTTGATCGCATGGATGGGTATCTTTTGCGAAGCGCGGTGGACGCCTTCAGTGTTATACGGAGAAGGTGGATTCCCTTAGGGATTGGAGGGAAAAGTTTTTCTGGGTAGATGACATAGTTTTTCCATCACCTTTTGACTTTTATACTCAAGAGACGCTGCCAAGGGATGGACGCCCCGCACCCAGTTCGTATAGCACAGAGGATGCGGATACGATTGATGCTAACCACATCCCCATTAACCCCTACCCGGAGGAGTTTTTGGTTCACATGGGGTTAAGTCGCAACTATTTCCATGGTTCAGACGAGGTGCCAACCTTCATTGATGAGAGCGGCCGGGGTGGGTGCTTGTCCCTTTTATTTGTTCGCTTCAAATAATGTAAGTGTTCCTGTATATGTACTTTCCATAACTAATCTGTGTGTTGTTATTTGCTCATTTGTTGCGCAAAGATGGATCTATTCGCCATAGTGAAGCTTGAGAAGCCAAAGCAGGTGACGGTGGGTGTGCGCCCTCTGAGGGATAATGAGGAGCCACTGCTGGATGCTACTGCGGGACGCCTAACTGCGTTGGCGCAGGCTGGTCCTGAGGATTCACCTCCTCTGCTTCTGACGCCTGTGCAGAGTGTGCCCCCTACTGGGGAGCCGTCTCATGTGGAGAAGTTACAGGCTGAGTCTTCTGACAGCGTGGAGGTGCTGGAGCCTGGGATTGTGGCGCAGAGTCTAAAGCGCAAGGGAGAGGCTGATGGCACTGGCACTTCCAAGAGGAGGCGCCATCTTATTGCGGATGAAGAGTCATCCGCAGAAGATGACACATCCGCCACTGGCACGGATAAGGAGAGTGCAAAGGCTTCACCCCTTCTGTAAGTGATATCCATATCTTCTTACTTTTTTTTTTTTTTTTTCGTAGATGCTCTAACCTTCTACTTATGCTTTGTAGTGACCAAGCTGCAGAGGGTGATGCGGCTTTTGTGGAAAGCGTGGTCCCTCCTCAGAATGCAAACGTGGAGGAGACAGTGAAGGTGGCTGGAGAGGTGTCTGCGCATCAGTTATTAGAGGAGCTAGCTGCTGCTGCTGGGCGTCAGACTGAGTTGGTCGCTCAGTTGAAGATGCGGTATGTTGGGGAGAGCAGGAACCTCGCGCAGAAGGACGAGGAGATTACCCTGCTCCGCGCGCAGTTAGCTGATGCGCGAGCGGAGGTAGGGTCCGTCAAGGCGCATGCGGACAAGGTCACTGATGAAAAGTTGACCATGATGGCTGAGCTGCAACATGCGCGCGGGGAACTGCATCAGTTCAAGGCGAACCTTACCTGGGGGTAAGGTATCTTGAGGAGAAAAAGGCCGAGCACTTTGGTCATATTGACGAATTTCGCCTTTACATGGAGAAGATGCTAAAGGAGCAGGAGGAGAAGCTATGCGGCCTTAGTATAGAATATGATGAGGAATTATATCCTCATCTTATGTCTACAATAGCTGAGCATAGGTATGTTTTTTGTATATTCCGCAATGTTGCCTTACTATATGTATTAATTTGTCTCTTTGCATCTAATCCATCCTTTTTCTGCGTGTGTAGGTTGTTGATCAGTTATGGCTTGCGCCTGGCTGCGATGGGTATCTTAGAGTCCCCGGAGGTAGTGGAGACCTTTGGAAAGGTCGTTCAGTGCGCCGTGGAGCGTGGTACGGCGCAAGTTATGGAGGAGCTCCATGAGGCGAAGTTGCTAACCGTGGCACTTGCTGAGGTGCCCGGTTATAATGCCGACGCATTTGACGAGCTTATGAAGGCTATGGAGGGGATGAAGCTACTTGAGCTTCCCCATATTGCGCGGCTAGAGCGCGACCAGGATTACCCCATAAAGTTAATTATGGAGGGGTTAACCCTGGGGCGACACATTTTGGAGGATGTAGAGGCGCAGCCAGACTTTTTTCTAAAGCCTGACAAGTCGCAGCCGCAGGTTCCCGTTTTTGCGCAGCCACGGGATATATTGAACCCCTTCGTTCTCGAGAAGGAGGTTCCTCTTAAGGAGATCTTGGAACTGCACGCGGAGAGAGCAGCCAAGAAAAAGGGTGTTAAGGGTAAGGCCATCCTATGTGGTGTGACAGCTGCGCATATTCCCAGATCAGATGGAGTTACAGTTAGCGTAGCGACCATATCGCCTAAGGATGTGTTACTTTTGAGAAAGCTCCAAGAGGCAGGAAGCTCCGCTGCCCCAGAAAATAGTCCTGAGCACCGTCATAGTGTGTAAATATAAGCTTTTTTAACTTGTAACTGTATAGCCTTGTATAAATAACAAATTATGTCTTTTGTTTGTGTGTTATGGTATCCGTGCTTAAATTGTTATCCTTTATGTAAAAAGATCAATTAAGATACTCTTTTTTGGAACCTATGTTTAAATTAAGTGCGTGACTTAAAATAAATCATAAGTATGAAAATAGACTTGCAACATTTTTGCAAAGTCTTATTAAATGACCAAGAGTCTTGGCTCCCAATTTGCTAAGCTCGTACAGTGTACATGATATTGCGCATCCTTCGTGGAATGGGCAAGAAAATCTTACTTCAACGTCTTGAAGGTAAGGCGCTTAGCAAGGATGCGTGATCCAATGTTGATGGGTTTGCAACCCTCTTACTCAACGAGTTAGTTAGTAGGTTTACTCATCCTTTCTGCCACCGTGGGTCTTAATTAGTGCATGCACGCCATGTAGGCAAAATATAGAATAACAACATTGAAACATATAAGAATGTGCACAATAAAATAAAAATGTGTTATGGAGTTAGCTAGAAACCACAACGTTTTATTAATACTTGCAAGTTTTTGGAAAATAAAAACAATTCCTAATAAAGAAAAGAAAATTCAACGACAAACAATTATTAGGCACATACTAAAGTGCAAAGTTGTCTGTTTGTGGGCCGTAGCCTTTCCTAAAGATAGCATCTTTTGAGATTGCAGATATTCCAAGTGCGCGCCAGCTCGTGACCTTCCATATCGCACAACCTGTATGCACCATTACCTAGCACATCGGTGACCTCATAGGGTCCTTCCCATTTGGGTCCAAGCTTGCCTGTGTCTTCTGCATGGCTTGCGTCGTTAGCGCGGTATACAAAGTCTCCTGGCCTAAAGGAAGTATGTTTGACTTTTGCATCATGATACTTCTTCATTTTTGCTTTAGCCTTTGCGTCGCGTATAGCTGCGCGTTCGCGCCTTTCTTCCAGCAAGTCCAAGTCTATGCGCCGCTCCTCATCATTACTTGTGACATTTACCTCTGCTGTTCGTATAGTTGGCATTCCAATTTCAGCTGGTATGACGGCTTCTGTTCCATAGTCGAGGGAGAATGGTGTGTCTCCGGTACAGGTTTTAATTGTGGTGCGATGCGCCCATAAAACATGTGATAACTCGTCCACCCATTTTCCTTCATGTCTGTCAAGGTGCGCTTTTATCCCTTCGCCTAAGCTGCGATTCACGTGTTTAACCAAGCCATTGGTTTGTGGGCGTTTCACTGAAGCAAAGTGTTGTGTGATATTCAATTGCGCGCACCAATCTTTGAATGGGTTGTCGCAGAATTGTTTCCCATTGTCTGAGATAATTTCTCTAGGTAGCCCGAAACGACATACAATATTGTCCCATACGAAGCGTTTTACCTTATTTCCAGTGATGCTCACCACTGCTTTTGCCTCAATCCACTTTGTAAAGTAGTCTATGGCTACGATGAGGAATTTTAGCCCTCCTGCTGCAACTGGGAAAGGGCCTGCGATGTCAATGCCCCATTTATAGAATGGCCATGGTGAGGTGATGGGGGTTAACTCTTGTTGTGGTTGGCGCGGAATTGGCCTATGTACTTGGCAATTGCTGCATTTTTTTATCATATCTCGTGCGTCGCAGTGCATAGTAGGCCAATAATATCCTGATCGTAGGGCGCGCGCCATAACGGGCCATGGTCCCAAGTGCATGCTACATGATCCAGCATGAATTTATCGGAATACATAATCGACTTGAAGAGGTCCAACACATCGGGGCCAAGGTTGCAGGAATGAACGTCGATATAGGATGCCATCTCTTAGTTCAAATCTCTGTGCTGTGCGCCGCACTCTTCGAGCGTCCTTTTGATCTTGTGGTAAGATTCCTTTGCTAATAAATTCGATGATAGGTGTCATCCACGTGGGATCCTGTTCTTCTATCACCGTGGATACTTCTATCTACAAGATTGATTTGTTTTTTAGAGTTTCTACCAATACCTGTTTTGACAGGTGCGCAAAGCTTGTGGATGCGATCTTGCTAAGCGCGTCAGCTTTCCTATTGTCCCCTCTAGTTACTTGTTTAATCGTGAACCTATCAAAGTTCTGAATTAAGGACTTGGTTTTTTCCAGGTATTGGATCATGTGTTCATCCTTGGCTTCATACTCACCTAGCACATGGTTAGCCACTAGCCTGGAGTCCACATTTGCCTCTAGGTTGCGTACACCCATTTGGATTACAATGCGTAGGCCGGCGAGTAGGGCTTCGTATTCTGCCTCATTGTTTGTGGCTGTAAATTCGAAGCGCAGTGCGTAGGTGAATTCCATCCCTTCTGGGTTAGTAAGGATAAGGCCTGAGCCTGATCCATCCACGCATGAGGATCCATCTGTGAATAGAACCCATGGTTCTTGTAACTCTGTCTTGCTTATTGAAGTTGAAGTATCGGTATCTGGCTTTTCAACAATAAAGTCAGCCAGTATCTGCCCTTTGATTGCAGTGCGCGGTCTATACGAGATGTTGTACTCACTCAACAACACACTCCACTTTTGTAGCCGTCCTGATGCGTCAGGTTTAGAGATAACTTGTTTGATTGGCCGGTCCGTGATCACAGCTATTGGGTGCGCTTGAAAGTATCTGCGCAGTCTTTTAGCTGCGAATACTAGAGCTAAGACCAGCTTTTCCATGGCGCTATAGTTAGTCTCTGTCTTCTTCAATGCCTTACTTACAAAGTATATGGGTGTTTGGACGGAGTTCCTATCTATCAATAGTACTGCGCTGACTGCTCCGTTGGTTGCAGATAAGTACATGATTAGCTCTTCCCTTGGTCGCGGTGCGACAAGTTTGGGGAGTGATGCCAGATGTTGTTTTAGCTGTTGGAAGGCTTTCTCTGCTTCCTCAGTCCAACGGAAGTCTCCCTTTTTTGTGCACTTCGTGAGTGTTTTAAAGAGAGGGAGTGATTTGTCTGCTGACTTAGATAAGAAACGATTTAGCCCCGCTAGCTTTTCGTTTAATGACTGGACTTCTTTCAGTGTGCGCGGTGAGGGGAGATTAATAACAGCTTTTGTTTTTTCTGGGCAAGGCTTGATACCATCAGGTTCTATTAAGTACCCAAGGAACATTCCTTCTATCACGTCAAAGGTGCACTTCTTGGGATTTAACTTCGTGTTTATTTTTCCCAATGTTGTGAACGTCTCCTCGATGTCACGCACCAATTCTTCCTCTGTGTGGCTCTTGATGACAAGGTCATCAACGTAGACTTCCAAGTTGCGACCTACTTGTTTTTCAAAAGCCATGTCCACCAATCGCTGGTATGTTGCGCCTGCGTTCTTTAAACCAAAGGGCATTTTTGTATAGCAAAAAACCCCTTGACTCATGTGAAAGGCTGTTTTCTCTTCATCTTCTTTAGCCATCTGAATTTGGTGGTATCCAGGAAGCACTTAAAGGGATATCCACACAGAGATTCTACTTTCCAGTCTATTTCTGGTAGTGGGTAGCAGTCCTGTGGACATGCTTTATTGAGGTCGGTGAAGTCCATGCACATCCTTTAACTGCCATCACTCTTCTTGACCATCGCTGGATTGGAAAGCCAATCGTGATAGTAGACTTCACGCATAATGCCTGCGTCTACGAGTTTGTGTACTTCCTCCAGGATGGCCTTTGCGCGATCTGGAGCCTGGCCGCGCTTCTTCTGTCGTACTAGGGGATATCCTTGTCGGATTTGTAGCTTGTGCTCTGTGATAGAGCGTGGCACTCCAGTCATGTGCTTCGGTTCCCACGCAAAGATGCTTAGGTTCTTTTGCAAGAGTGCGCACACAGCTGCTTTACCTTTGTCAGATAAAGATCCTCCAATCGATATTTTCTGATCTGGGTAATCAGGATGAATGGCGACCTTGAAGTTTGGTACTTTTTCTGTGCGCTGTTCTGGAATATGCTCCACTTCACTAGTCACCGCATTACATTCCTTAAGTGGCACCCTGGTATTGTAGAGGGTGATAATCCCTCCTTCTACTGGAAATTTGAGTATCCCATGTACTGTGGATGGTACGGCGCGCATGGATGATATCCCTGGTCTCCCAATGATACCGTTGTATGTTGAAGGAGACTTGATTATCATGAAGTTTATCCATGTTGCTGTAGAGTGTTGTTCATCGCCCACCACCACAAGTAATCGTAGTTGCCCCATAGGCCATATCGTTTCTCCTGTGAAGCCAGTCAGCGACGTTGTGGCCGGTATTAACTGACTTTGTATCTCAGGTCGCAGCCTTTTGAAGCAATGCTCATATAGGATGTCTGCGGATGCCCCTCCATCGATATACATGCGGCGAATCTCGTGTCCTCCAGTATGTATCTCAATGGTTAGTGGCTCTACTACTGCGTTGTCCGCAGCTAGAGTGGGGAAGGATATCTCGTTCTCCAAAGAGAATTTTTGGCTGACTTTTTGCTTTGTTTTGCGCTACCATGATTGTATCATATAGATGATATCCGCTTTATCTTTCGAAGGTTCTTTTTTACCTCCACTCTTTTACTTGTCCTTCCCTTCCTTAATGTTTTTAACGAGGTGATCCATTCTACCCTCCTTTACTAATTTTTCAATTAGTTGTCTTAGCTGGACACACTCGTTGGTGGTATGGCCCTTTTGTCCATGGTATTCGCAGTATCCGTTCCCTACATGCTTGTCATCTGGGGTGCGCATTGGTGGCGGTTTTGGGAAGTTTGCGCCTTCTGTTACAAATATTTCCCTCGGGGTCTTTGTGAGGGGTGTATACTTGTCATTATCTCGTGCGCTTCCCTGACCGTGATAATTCTTGCTGGGATTGCTGCTCTGATCATTAGATTGTCTCCTAGGCTGTTCTTGCTGCCTATAATTTGAGTAGCCTTTTTTACTGTCCGCAGCGACTGCTTCTCCTTGGATGAAGGATCTTGTGCGCTTCATTAGCTCATCGAAGGTTTGGGGAACCTTGTCGTTTAGCTTCCAAATGAGTTCTGGGTTATTAATCCCATTCATGAACCCTGAAATTTTTAGGACTTCGGGACACACTTTGACATGTATACACTCATCTTTAAAGTGTTCCACATAAGCACTGGTTGATTCCCCTTGGCGCTGTTTTACTCTGGCTAGTTCAACAGGGTTTTTAGCGCACTTCTTTCTTTGGGTGATGTTTAAACGGAATGCTTTTCGCAATTCTTCAAACCCGCCAATGCTCCTTCGTGGAAGCTTGCTAAACCACGTGCGCACATTCCCTACTAAGGTAGAGTTAAACATATGGCACCACACAGGTTGTGGCCAATTTTCGATAGTAGCAGCGGATTCAAAAATTTTTAGGTGGTCATCCGGATCACCCCGTTCCATCATATGTTTTAACATTAGTGGGCATGCGCCTTCTCTTATGATTGGAGTAATCGCTGATGCGTCGTGTAAATGCATCAACTTCCTGGCGACGCCACGAAAGAGACATGTCTTTGTCTTCTTCCTCGCGACGTTTTCCTCTATACTTCCAGTGTCCTGTCTCTTTATCCTCACTATCCGAGGAGTCACTGGAGGAGAGGTTGTCTCTTTTTTACGGCGCTTGCGCCGGCTTTCCTCAGAGGAAGAGCTTGAGGGGCTTTCACTTGGGGAACTCGCCTTCCTAACCTGTCGTGAATTCTTCTGCTCTCAGACCTGGAGGAGCCTTCACTTGGTGAATGTTGACGTCCAAGTCTGTCTTGTATCCTTCGACTACCAAGTCTGGAGTGAACATTAGTGCGCCTCTCGCCATCTTCATACTCTTCTGAGTATTGTGAATCAGATATTGCACCAAGTCTATCATGGATAGTGGTACGTCTTTCATTATTTTCGCACCTTCCTCTTTGGTGGCGTGGTGGCGATACATCGCATTCAGGACCAAAGTTGAGTCGGGCTTGCAGGCTCGTACTTGACCTTCTCCTTGCTTCTTCTTGCATGAGGGCGGTTAGGGTCTCGTAATTTTGGGATACAAAATTACTCAATGTTAGGTCAGGTGCGTCCTCATTCGCTGCAAGAATATCTGCCTCAGCATTGGGCGCCCTATCTCGGTTAGGTGCGCCAGGTGGCACAGTGTTGTCCACTATAGGTGCCGTTTGGTGGGGAGTATTGAAGAGGGTGCGCTGAAGTTCTTCAACGTTTGGGACTACTGTGGTGGCTTGGGTAGTCATTATAGGCAATTCTACCGCTGGAAGAGGTAGAGTTGGTCCTGTTTCTTGGTGACCAGGCGCACTGGTTGTTCTAGAAGCCTGCCTAGAGGTCGAATCTTGATGGTTCTTCCTCTAGGGGTCACGTGTTTTCTCTAACTGCGGAGTCCGCTGGCTTGAGTTTTTGTTCTTCGTCATTCTAGTTCTTAGTTCTTTAGTGTGTGTCCCACGGATGGTGCCACTTGTTGATACAAAAGTTGGGTGTTCCTCGTTTGGGCCCTTGCTCTCGTACCAATTAGCTCTTAATGCTTGAAACCTGCGCACTGAGAAAACAAACAAACACCGTTAGGCTTATCGTGGGATTGTCTCCTACGATTATCCTCCGGCGTGAGAGTAAGTTATCGGTTTTAGGGTTCTCGTAAAGAGTAAGGGTTTTTGAATCGTACCTTTAATGAGAATTATGTCATTCCTTATATAGGCGCAGAATCCTTGTAGGTTTCGTGCTCCTTACGTTTCGCACGCATGGTGCTTATCCGGTCCAAGGATCTTTATCCATAGATAGAAGATCCTTATCTAGACCATAAATGGTTTGATTGGGCTTGGGTCTACGTGAGCCCGATCCCTTTGGTAATGTGGCCCAAGTCATTATTATAATAGCCCACTTATAGTGGATTTGGGCCTTAGTAATGTTTATCATTTGTGCTCGTGGCCCAAATATAGACTATACATCATCAATATATATATATATATATATATATATATATATATATATATATATATATATATATATATAACTCAAACCTGGACCGACTTATCCTCAATTAAATATTCAATTAATGATAAATATCATTTTTAGAACCTTGTTCAATAAAGATGGTCTTCTACAACTGAAAACATACTTATTTTTTCCCAACTAAAGACATATAGCATGCATGCCAAATTCCAAACCAAACTAACTTTGTATATCGATTGCAATTCAAAAATATAACTTTATAACAACAAATAGGTTTAGATATTTATAGACTCGAAAGGACAAACCATACAAATAGCGTGAGCATTGAATTTATTTTATTGTATAAAAATAGTTTAATATCAAATTTGTTATTGTATCTAACAAAATTTTGCAAAAATGATACATTAAAAGAACTTGAGTACACAACTGACATAAAATTAAGACATCACTTGTATAGATATGGAGTTATTTTTGATATTATCAATACAACCAAGAAAGATATTTCTAGATTTTATATATTATATTGCCATACGATTATCTACTTTATTTATCGTTTAAGATTTTAAGCATCATCATTAATAATGTCATAACACAAAAACCAAAGTCAAAGAAAAAACTAATAATCTACGTGATCATTCATAATATTTTTTTAATTTTTTCAATCAATGCTTCTTATCTATTAACAGACTTGATCAATTCTTTCATTTGCTTTTGAAATTCTCTGACCATGTTGCAGTCTTTAATAATTTCATCCATTAATGAATTTCTGAACGCATATGCTTCACGTTTTTCTGCATAATAATAACAAAAAATACAAAAACATCACAACCATAAACCTATATATATATATATATATATATATATATATATATATATAGGGGGACTTTCTTACAAGAACCATTTTATCTGCGAGAACTGAGAGAACCACCTAAAACATGCATGCACGCCTTTTAAAATAAAATAAAAATACATGCAAATCATCAATAATCGTAAGCATCCACCTATGTTCTTCAATATCATTATGAACTCATCATCATTTTTCACAAAAACCTTACCCACGACCGCAATATTGTCGTTGCACGTCTTATAAGAACATACATGCACACCTTCAAAGAAAAATTTTGTATTTTCAATTTCTTATCAAATTCTTTAGAACAACTATGTTTTTTTTAAACATATGTGTTGTTTTTAAAACATATGTGCAAAAATACAATTATTGAAGGCGTGCATGTATGTTTTTGCTGGTTCTCTCAATTCTCGCAGTTAAAATGGTTCTCGTTTGAATGTTACACTATATATATATATATACATATATAACAGGAGGTGTTACACGTAGATAATGGCATGTCATTGCCTAGTCATTGCCCAGTAATTCATTATCAGTAGCCATGTCATTGACATGGTTCGAACCATGGTTATTCTGATTAATAACATGTGTGTTTACCACTGAATCAACCAACTTTTTTGAAATATATGTTGCAAAGTATAATCTATAAATTTCTACAATTATAATCTGCATGCTAATAGAAATGTGTAGGTGAAAATTTTGTAAATTTAAAGTGGGTTAACTTTGATTTATATTTTAGACATTATATTATAAAAGATTTGAGGTTTTTTCTAATAATAATAATAGGATAACTTTGGTATATATTCGCTGTGATCTTAACCTTTTTCACAATTTTTATCCTAATGTGACACTATATATATACACCGTTATTCAATGAGCTATAGAACAATTACAAAGTCGATTGAATATAAACAAAACATCTATATCTATACTATATAATAAAATAAGCTTTTTTACAAGTCACCTAAGCATGGAGCATTAAAAATTCGTTTAATGCTATGATGTGGACTTCCTAATTTAGCACCAATGTACACCTCCTTTATGCATCAATCTTTTACAATAGTTAAATTTAACTTTTGTAGGAAATGTTTTAATTCCGGTCAACCTATTAAACACACCTTTGAATAAAACGCTCCTCCTTAAACACCTTATACGCTCCGCTTCAATCTTCCCCTATCCAATTCTTGCTCCCTAAGTTTGTTATTATAAGAAATCATACAAAAAACTCTTTCCATAAATCAATAAAATCGGTTTTGAGGATGAAAATCAATCAATCACTTCTTCCTTACGTTTCGCTCCAATTTTTAACAAGAGGATCGTCCTATAGATTCATATAAATTTAATGAAAAAAAGTGGTACGCTCCTTCTTCAGTTATATTTGTAATCTCGATATCATTTCTTTCAGTTTCAAAATTTCAATTATTTTGATTTATTGCTTCTCCTGTTTGTTGTGATTTGTGAATGGATAATTAATTAAATTTTTTTTTAATGGTTGATGCAGATGAAGAATAGCCAAAACATGGACCAAACATATCAAATAATCTGATAGCTCAAGTCGGTTTTTGTTCAAAGCTAATGGATTAGATCTTCAATTCAAATGATCTTCAATTAAACATAACACATAATCACAATTAATACCATTAACATTACAGTATTTCAGTGTCTTCATTGACAGCTGATGAGTGTGTAAATACTCATCATTTTATACCCATTTAGATTGCGAAAACGATGAAAAACACACAGATATGTCATAAAATATTGGAAATATTCCTGGATTGTGTTTTTATGTGTTACAGGTACAAAAGGATTGAAAACAGATGAAAAACGAGCAAAGTTTGCAGAAATGGCAAAATCAGTCCCCCGACTTTCAGAAAATGTCAGTTTTGGTCCTTGAAGATTTATTTTGAAGAGAAGTGAACAACAGTCCCCCAGGAATGAAGAAATGACATTTGTGGTCCTTGTAACACAATTTTCATAAATTGGCAATTTTGGCCACTCAAGTTTGAATTTTGGTAGTTTTAGTCACTGGGCATTTAAAATTAGAAAATTACTTCAAAAGACCTTGTGGAATTATAAGTTGGCAATAAAGGTCCTTGTAGCAAGTTCGGGAAATTGGCAAGTTTTCTCTCAAAAATCAGATTTGACAAAATTGGTCCTTGGGCTTAAATTTTCTACAAACCAAACAAAACCCTTTACCATTTCACTAATAATAAACCCAAGTCCAACCCAAAAACAAAACACAGCCCCAACTCATCCCATGTACCATTTACCTCCCAAGCCCAACCCTCAAACCCAAAATAATAAATAAAAAGCACCCTGGTCAGTTGACCAAGTCAATCTGTCTTCATGCTTCCCATTACCCACCATATATCCCCCTGCTCTCTCCTGGTACACGACACCCTCACCCTCCTCAAAAGCTCCATCTCACTTGCTCAAAGAAGCCACACGGGTATCCTTGCCATGTCACCAATCCACTCCTCTAAATTGATTAGACGGCTCAGAATTGAGTTTGGTACCCAAGATAGCATCAAGGGCTGAGATAGCTCCAAAGAAAGCACAAATGGACTTTGAAGCTGTTTCTACTCACACAAGAAACACAACTCAGAAAAGGACAAGAAAGAGTAGGAACCCTAGTTTGAGCATGTTTTCTACTCATACAAGAAACACAACTCAGAAAAGGACAAGAAAGAGTAGGAACCCTAGTTTGAGCATGTTGTATGCCATTGAAAGGCAGTAGGTTTTAGTAGTAGAAAATTAGGGTTTAGTTTTAGTTTCAGAATCTTTAGTTTTCTTTTTAAAATCTTTTGTACTCTTTTATTCAATCCAATGAAAGTTTAGAAATTTTTTTCTGTCATTGTTTTTCCACTGCTTATTTTAGTCCTTAATTTTGTTTTACTATTGCTCATTTAAGTTAGTTTAAGCCTAATTTACAATTACCTATTCCAATTTTGGCTCAAAACTCTGTTTTAAAATCTTAAACTCTCATCAGACTTGCTTAAAGGAGTGTTTGGATCTTGGGTTAAAGCTTTGGTAAAATAGTTTTTGGTCAAAAGTCTTGCTTAAATCAGGTTCATCATAGTTCCATTAGAAGTTTTTAAACCAATTTAATTAGATTTGAAGAGTTACCAAGAAGTTGAGTTGATTTTCAAAATTCTTTTGGTCATAACTGATATAAACAGGTCTAGGGGGTAAGAATGGAGGTTTGATGCTAGGTTGTCAATTTTGTTGCTCCAAATTGGTTACAATAAGGTATTACATGTTTGCAATTCTGGTCCTTGACTTTTGTAAGTCAAATTCTCACTTTGTACCCATTTTAAGTTAAAGGTTGCACCTGTCCCTAACAACCCTTAGGTTGGTATTTTTAGTTTCCTCACTAGTAGCTCTTAAGCCTTAGAAATTGACACTCAGCTTATTTGCCAGCATGTTTACATGCTTATATTTTTAGTTTATTTTTATAATTTTTTCGTCATAGCTTTGTAGGCCCTCAAACCCAATTTTTTCTTTGTGCTTAAACTTAGAGTTAGCCGTAGTTTAGTGTATTCAATGTTTCTAAAGTAGTTTTGATCAAATTCTAGTAGATTTATAGGATTTTAATTAGTTTCTTAGAAATCATAATCATAACTGCCACTTAAAAATAGATAGGATAGATGGTAGATTTAGCTATTATTGTTGTTCCTTTTGCTCCATTTTAGTCCATCATAGGATAGTATAAGTGCCTAACATCTGGTCTTTGATTTTCAAGTCAAAGCGACCCCTTTTTTAGCCCATTTTACCACAGTTTTGCTGTCATAAAAAAAGTCGCCCAACAGCAAATTAGTTTTTGATTTTTCATTTCTTCGTTATAAGCCCGTTTTACCTGAAATTTGGTATGCATGTAAATGGGATGGTTTCCTAGTTACCTTTGATTTTTATGAATTTTTAAAGTGCTTTCGGATAGCGTAAACACCCCCACGAACTGCATACCTGAACTTAAAAAAAAAGGTGCCAAAACAGATTTTGATTTTGATTTTTAATTTCTTTGTTTTTAATCCAAATGACCGAAAATTTGGTACAGAGCTTCTTGGGTGGCTAGTCTAGTTGCTTATACTTTTATATTATTTTTTATATTTTTTGTAATAGCTTCCCATAGGTCCAAACTTGCCCCAGTAGCCCTATTTAGCCTTTTTCAGCATTAGTTACTATGTTTTTGTGCTTACTTTTGTACATTTAGGCTTAGTCAACTGCTTATTCATGTTCCCATTAGCTTATACTAGGTTCCCCCTTTGATGCCTTTTGCTTGTCCCCCATAGTTTAACTTATTGTAGCTTATATGTAGTTATTTTAGTTTGCAATCTCACTCTTAGCTCTAATAGCCCAACCGTTTGGTGCCTATTTGTTTGGATTTAGCTTATTTCAATTTAGTCTTGTGTTTGGTGCTTATTGTAGGTTAATTTTAGTCCAACTTCGTTTAGTAATAATTATTCATAAGCTTATCTAGTTAAGGGGTTGTTCACCTAAGCTTTTTGGAAGTTTAAGTGTGCAATAGTTAAGTTTTCCCTTGTTTTTGCTCATCAGTTAAGACTCTAGCCTATTTACAGCTTATTTACAGTTTTCCAAAAAAATTTCTTTCACAAAAAGTGATTAGTCTCAGCTGTTTGAAAGTAGAGGTGTCCAAAAGAACCGAGGAACCAAAAGAACCGAGGAACCGTACTGGAACCGAACCATATATTAGAACCATGGTACGGTTCTTGGTTCCTAAAATTCCAAATTTTAGGTTCTCGGGACGGTTCGGGTCGGAACCGTCCGCTTCCGGT